>JAEQBH010003442.1:0-84343 GCA_016808115.1 Tetrastigma voinierianum
CAAATCATAATCGTCAATATGTTACAATGAAATATATCTTTAATAAATGCATAATTTATTAACATGCTTAGGCTTTAGCTTGATTAATTCTACAATTAACAATTTGATTGCTGTGTTTCTATATCAAATATATTACTAAATTTGAATGATAAAGTACCTACTAAAAATAGAAATATTTGGATAAAACTCAAATAATGCAAGATTGAATCCTAACCTGTATCATGTTTTTTTTTCTTGAAATATCTTTCTTTTTTTTTTTGGATAAAAATGCACATTTTTATTTCATGTATTTTACTATTATGAAAGATATTTATTATTATTGAGATGGTGAGTGACAAATATATCAATACAAAGTAAAATGGTAAAAGCATAGAGAAACGATAAAAATCCTAAATATACTCTAATCGTCCTCGAATGGTGTGTCAAATGTATCGTCTTATTACCGCGAGAAATGGCGAGGCAGGAATATGAGATAAAATAGAAGGAATTTGGTAAGGTCATGACAAGCTAGTCATGTGACATAGACAACAGAAGTAAGCTCATACAGTGAACCAAGTCACGAACAAAATAATAATCAATCACAAGGTGTTTCATGCGAGGATGAAAAATAGGATTAGCAGAGAAGTAAGTGATACTAAGGTTGTCCGAGAACAGAGTAGGCGAGGATTCTGCGAGACACAAAGGATTCGGGCATCGATGCTTCACCCGTGCGATTCGGCGGCAACATTAGCGGCAATGACAAAGGCATGATACTGGGCCTCAGTGGAAGACCGAGCAACAATACGTTGCTTTGTAGAACTCCAAGTGATTGGATTAGCACCAATGAATATGAGAAAAGCACTTGTAGAGGTACGATCGGTTGGGTTACCGATCCGGTCCTTGAGCTGCGAGAAATGTGAGGGCGTCTGAGTCGAATACCAAGGGATCTCATGCCATTAAGATAACGAAGTAGACATTTGACCGCTCCTCGATGGTGTTTAGACGGCGCGTGCATAAACTATGAGAGTTTGTTCATGGCAAAGGAAATATCCAACCAAGTCATCCGGAGATGTTAGAGCACAATGCGTGATACATGGTGGCATTGAGCGAGTCTGATTACCATCATTAGTAGTTAGAGAAGTACCTGATGGCGATGTGAGCGGTTTGGGCCAAACATTATATTTGCTCAAAAGATCAATGACATACTTTTGTTGAGATAGGAGAAGGCCCGAGGAGGTAGCCAGAACCTCAACTCTGCAGAAGTAAGACAGTGGCCCCAAATCCTTGGTAGAGAACTTAGAGTCAAGTTGCTGAATAAGAGTGTCAACAAGTGAGGGGTCACTACCTGTAATAATCAGATCATCAGCATAGACCAGGAAGTAGATAAGTGCAATGTTACGGGAATAGACAAAGAGAGATGAGTCTACACGGGATCTATGGCCGAGAAGCGAAAGTCGCGTGGCTCACAGTGCGCTCGAGGAGCTTGTTTGAGCCATACATAGCCTTATGTAAGGCAGCGGACATGATGTGGATTTTCGGTTGCGCGCCCACCCTACGGTGCGCCCTTATAGACCTTCTCAGTGAGATGCTTGTTGAGAAAGGCGTTATTAACATCAAGTTGGCAAAGGCCTCGTTGGCTATGGAGTGAAATGTTGAGCATGGTATGGACGGTAATGAGATTGATCACGGGACTGAAAGTCTTGTGAAAATAAATGCCGGCTGGTGAAAGCAACTGGCAACAAATTAGATCTTTATACCAAGCAATAGAGCCATTAGGATTTTGTTTGATACGAAAAACCCTTTTTTTGCCCACTATGTTTTGCCCCAGGCTTAGGGGATCGAGACCAAGTGTCGTTCCAGATTAGAGCATCATACTCGTCCTACATGGCCTAAACCCACTTTAAATCTTGGAAAGCTCGATCTATAGTGCAGGGGTCAAAGATAGGTAGAAAGACAATGGTGAGGCCATATCTCGAGTTGGGTTTGATGATAGTGCTTTTAGATCGGGTTTGCATGGGATGATGGTTGAATTGGGAGGATGGGTAGGGTTGGGAGTATGGCTGGGTGAGGAGGGAGGTGTCGAGCCCGACAGGCGATGGGAGATGGTTGATAGAAGGTGTGGGCCCGAAGCGGTCGGGCATGTGGTCGGTGGGAGGTCGGGCGGGGTGATGGGGAGTTACTCGGGAGGTCTGTTGAGCTCAGCGGTATAGGTTGGGGGGATGCTAGTCGATGGGAGGTCGTGGGAGGCTGGTGGGTGATAGGAAAGTATCGGTTTGTAACATCCCAATAGCCTTTCGTTTTATTATTTTACTTTATAGCATTCTGTTATTATAAAAAATTTTATTTTTTATTGGATATTTTATTGGTTTAAGTGATAAAAATAGGAGTTTTAAGTGAGATTCCGCATCAGTGGATTAGTGCACCCCAATTAAGCTCTAGTAGTTTAATCTATTCATGTTTGAAGATTATAACACAAGTTAAAAATAAAACCAGATTAATACAAGAGTCAAGGTTAAATTGGTAAAATGTCAAAATAGGACAATTATGTAAATGAAGAAAAGTATAAGCCAAAGTAGAAAAGGTGATAAGTTGTTATACAAATAAAAATAGAAATATAGAAAGTTTATGTAAAAATAGAAAAAAGAAAGCCAAAGGGAAAGGCGAAACAAGGCCTTATACAAGATAGAATAAGACCCAGGTGAGTACAGTGAAATGAATCAATTCTCATTTTGGGGAAAACATGGGAGCTAGGGCACGTTCTTGAGAAAGGGGGAGAAGCCATCTTTGGACTCTACTTGTTCTTGAAGAGCAAGGAAGAAGGAAAGCTAGAGGAGTGTTAAAAAATATTAATGTATGGATACTTGTCTAAGTTTGGGTATGGATTCACCCATTTGCTTGTTAGGAACCCTCCTAACTCCCTCTTTAATTGTGTTCGGATTGGTAAAACCATAATTTAGTATATATATATATGTTTGAGTTAGGATTAAACATCCTTTTGATTTGATTAGGATTGTTTTTGAGGAATTTTTGTATAAAGGAATGTTGGGGTTTTAGGGGAGATGCTATCAAAAATTTTCCAAACCCATGTTTTTGTTTTAGCCATAACTTGGTCATTTCTCATCCAAATTGAGTGATTCAAATTTATAGGTAACCTACACTTCTATGAGAACAAATTTTTTTGAAATAAGTGTATTCAAATTTGGACCCCATTGGACCCAGAAATTTGTCAAAATGAAGCACTGTTTTCAAGCAAATTCTGGTTCTGTTTTGAAAATAAAGTAATCATGGTTGTTTAAAACATATCTTGAGTTTCGGTGCTCCGAATTGGATGATTTTCAATTCTCTTGTAGTTATGAAACTATCATTTTCTTGAAGGAAGTTTGGAAAAAATATGGCTCATTTTTTCCCAGAAAATTTTACAAGTGAAGGTGTGTTGGGTAGAAATCAACCCTAACCAAAAACACTATCATGCATGACTGATTTTTCTTTATTTGTTCTCTTATTGTGACGTATTTGTGATGGATTAGGGCGTGATGTTAAACGACCTAAGATTAGGATTTCAAGGGTAGGAGACCATAATCGACAACCTTTTTGGTTTGTTCTTCATACTTCTCTTCTTGTTTCAAGTTTGTGTTGTGACACCCCCCAGCCGGTGGATTCTGACTGCGGATCGGCCGCGGAATACAAGTGGTGTCGGGTTGCAAACACCACTTGAGAAAAATCGCGAAGTCTCCTTTGGGAGCTCTACCCAGATTAAGCTACACACATGAAACACATCCCAGCAGTCCAATATAATCCTGATGATATAAATATGGATAAAACGGCCTCTTGGGCTATCTTTGCCAATATCCATAAAAACATACTGACTATATCCAATAGTTACAAGAGTTCAAATGTTTTACTCTTATGCGACATATATCAAAATACACGAATTTTTAATACATGTAAATGTAGAAGGCCTCAGAAAGCCAACAAAACTCTTCTAAATCTCGGCCTACAGGACCGAGCCGTCCCCTACGCACGGCATACTGTACGTAAATAAAAGGGGGGATCACGGCCAGGGTGAGCTAAAGCTCGTGGGGAGAATGCGCCTAAGTGGGCTACTCACCACCTAAGTGCGGTCTGATGTTCCCAGTAAGAAACATTCACATTCAAGCAATGCATGATCCTACTTGAATGTCTACATGACGACTCGGATCCAGAGTCCTCTGACTCTCTCACTCGCCTAAGCCTCGTATGAGAATATTAGTTTTAATGGTGGACAACCTCGTGTATATATATCAGTTGGGCCACTCAGACGATTGATATATTATTTGTTTGTGGACTACCCTCCGATGAATATCAATTGGGCCGCTCAGGCGATTGATATTTTTAGTTTGTGATTACCCTCCCAGATAATTAATATTTTTTAGACTACCCTCAGAACCAGTTTTCTCGACTCATCTTATGCACTAACTCTGTAATCGCAGGATGTTGGGTCGTATAGATACTATGTATGCCAATTCCAATAGTCTAATTCACGTGTAAATATATAAGCATGCATATATTTACAAAACGATCAATTCACACAATCATGTGCTGTAAATTCTCATTCATTCATCAAAAATTAGCTCGATTGGGTTTAATGATCAAACACGAGCAATTTAATTTAAATCCCACTCGGCCAAACACATATTTTCACAAAATATAATTTTGAGCTCTTGTTTAGGGAATAGTGAGAGCCTCGGTTACTATTCGAAACATCAACTCAACGGTTCACTTAGTGAACCCACGATCTGACTGTTTAAGACGTGCATACCAAGCAAACATTTAATGCATAAATCAACACATAATTAACCCAAACAGCCCCTACCCACGGACTGTACAGAAACGGCCTCTAAAACTTTATAAAAAAATTTTCAATAATTCGGTCCCATGTTTTGGGACCGATCAGACGGCCCCTCACGGCCTCATTCGACTCAAACATCGACAAAACACTTAAAATGAGAATAAAACTCAAGTAGGGAGAAAATCCTACCTCTTGGAGTTTGTCAAAACTATGATCCAGTCCACACGTAACTGCTCCGTAACATTTTTTCCTTCTGTAGAAAGGCGAGTCGACGGTTGGATCTTGTGTATTTCTAGAGAGAAGTTCTCTCTCTCTCTCTAAAACTCTCTCAAAACGCTGCTCTCTGTATCTCCCTGGTTTGCCTTTCCCTTTTTCGTTTTGCTTCATTTAAGAAGACGGTCACTATTCAAATTTTGACTTTTTTCTAATTTAATCAATTTTATTTATTAATTCCTTTCCTTCACTAGTTTTGACATTTGGTGCTATCACCGACCATCCATTTCATCATTCTCTACTCATACCACTTATGGTACATGATTACTTGATATATGTGACTTTCGTCGCATCGAAAATCGTTCTGACCTGAAGCTGATGCCTCGAAAAGCGTGCCAACTCAAGCGATGCGGGATATTCACGAAATTTTACGTGCTAACTAGATTTTCGAAGACGATTCCAGCAGTGAAATCGTTTGTCATCGAGATCTAGAGAATAAATTATGGATTTTTAACTGAAATTAACAATTTTGTAACCAAAATTACGATTTTGCCCTTATTCCAGAAATTGGAATTTCTCGGGTCTTACAATTTGTTTGTCAAACAAATCTGGAATGTTTGTTATGAAATCTGCGTTTTTGGTTTGAACTAGTTAAATCTGAAATGTTTGACAAACATCTGCATATGTGCTTCTATTTGAACCATAAATGAATTTGTTTGAGTGTTGGTTAATTGATTTATAAATGAACTATGTAGTGGAAAACATGACGGGATTCACGTATGTACAAGCGAATCCATCGAGAATGTTAATTGTATCATGGAAATGTAAAAATGGTATTATAAATAACTAATTATTAATGTCCTTAAGAGAATGTTAGCCGTCATGTTCTGAGTTAAAGATAGATTGGTATACCAATAAGGGTCGATGTAGGCACATCTTTGCGAGCAGAAGAATGATTTATAGTGGCGCCTGTCCCGTAGCCCAGACGATGTCGGTAATGTACACAAAATGAAAATGTAAAATAACCAAACCATAGCCTAGCAGGACAGTACTGAATTATTAAATGTTTTATACCGACCTGCAGCCCAGCGGGACCGTGTCGGTAATTCCATTATCCTACGCATCGAAAGTTTCGATTATATTCGTTTAAGGGCAAAATGATTAATAATTGTGTGGATTGTGTGAATTGAGTTGTGACAAGAATAATAAAACATGGGAGCATGAAAGATGAGAATTATTGTTCTAGACAAAATGAAAGTATGTTAAACTACTATAAAATTGTATATTTATAAATATTGTATGGATCACATGAGTAGTATGTTGAAAGGTTGTTTGGAAAAATATGTTGAATGTTTTTTAGATGATTAAGTGATGCATAGAGCAAAAGTTAATTGTTATGCATATAGATGTGGTATAATTGTTTGAAATGAGAATATAAATGCAAAGAACCACTAAGCATGAAAATGCTTAGTGCGTGGCTCACGTGATGCAGAGTAGATAGTGGCAAGGCCAGAGACCATGAGCCCTAGAGTCATGTCGTCGAATCGTGCGAATTATAAATGCATCTCCGTCTCATGCATACACTTTATTCCATATTATCTCAATGTGACTACTTTGTATTGAAATCCAAGATGCAAGATCTTCATAAGAAGATTATATTTTTATTTTTATTTTTTATCATGGAATGTACTTTACATTGTGGATTTTCAAAGATAAAAGATGAACTCTAACAAAAATTTTGTAAATGATTTGGAAAAGGCATGGAAATGCCGTTTTGTATAAATATTGTACTAAAGTATAGTTATGGGCTCTCTAGAAAAGATATAATGCATAATTTTTATATTAATGAATGTGAATAAGTAGTGATATCATATTCACATATATAAATATGATTAAATGGATATTAAATATACTATTGGAAATGAGTATGAAATGTGTTTCTGAGATAAATAGATTTGGTGGTCAAGGTGATGCAGGAGTCAGATCCCGGTAGTTGGGTCGAGGTGGGGTCTCGGAAGTGAGGGGGCGCGACAGGTTTGTTGGAGCTTGGTGGTGCTAGAATGTAAGCGAGGTGAAAAGGAAGCAAGGTGAGCAGAGTCTATGTCTACTATCGACAATGTGAGGGTGGGGGGAGAGAACAACGAGAAAACATTCTCCACAAACTTGACATGATAGGATACAAATATTTTTTAGAGAGTGGGGTCAAAACAGAGGAAGGCAATCTACGTAAGGGAGTAGCCGAGAAAGACACACAAACTAGATTTAGGGGAGGAGTAGGGGCCATGACTAGGAAAACATAAACAACTTAGAGACAAAGGAGTTTTGATGGAATTCGAGGAACTTTGTGGAATAACTTTTCAAACGAAAAATCAAGAGAGAGACCAACTTTAGGCATTTGATTTATTAAATAAACAATCGTAGAAAAAGCATACACCCAGAAGGTTGAGGATTTGAGGCCTGATGCAGGCAAGTAAGACCCGTTTCGACAATATGTCGATGCCAACATTCAAAATACCCATTATGTTCAGGAGTGTGGAGAGGTGTAGTGAGATGAGAGTAATGCATGGGTCGTAGGAAGAACTAAGAGCTAGGAATTCACCCCAAATGCTGATCATGAAGTGTTTTATTGATGGTGGTGAAATAATTTTCAACAAGTTGCTTGAAGGCAACAAAGGTTGAATGAAAATATGATTTACGACGTAATGGATAAAACCATATATACTTTGTGAAATGGTCAGTAAAAATAACGTAGTAATGAAAACCATCATAAAAGGAAACTTGTGAGGTCCACACATCAAAAAATATGACATCAAGTGGAGAGGAAAAGGTGATGCTTGATTTAGAAAAAAGTAACTTGTGGCTTTTATTAATATTGCAAGAGTTAAAAGAGAAGGAACATAAATGTTCTTTGGGAAAAGAAATACTTAGAACACTAATAAATTTTCGAAAAATTGGCAAGGATGGATGACCGAGACGATTGTGCCACGTAGAAATAGCGATAAGAGGGACCGAGGCGAGGATGATAGGCCAGAGTGAAGACTAAAGAGGTGACCCCATTATGGTAGATCTAGTCTCTCGTTCCCCTTGAACCGAGGGTGGAACTTGGTCATGATCAGATTCTACACCTAAAAGAAAGAGTAAAAACTAGGACATTAATAGGGTTATCGACATAAAAAGCCGAGATCAAAATAATATTCTTAGACATGGCAGGTACATGTAGAACATTAGAAAAAAATAAAGGTGTAGGGAGAGAGGTAAGGGATAAGGAGCCAATGTTGGCAATCAATAAACCTGAGTCATCACCAATAATCACACTATCAAAGACGGTATATGGCGCATGAAGGGCCAGGGTCAGTAAGATTCGTGGTCACATGGTGAGAGGCGCCCGTATCAACAACCCAATCTAGAGAGGTTCCAAGAGTGGAGGGATGGACTGTAGTGTGGGCATAAGGTGCAGTGAAGGTCTGGCATAGAGCATGGGCAAGAGTGAGCAGAAGAGAGTCGAGTGCCAAGGTGGGTAGATGACTGCATTACCGAGCAAAGTACTTGATTATACCCTTGGTGATGGCGCGGTAGCAATCATGCCGGACTATGACGATAGAGTGGGTGTCGTGGAGACGTGTGATGCCCAATTCCCCGAGTGTCCATTGACCACTGGTGTATTAGAAAACATATTAATCTATATATCATGAGACCAGTATGATAAAAATGGTCACTTTGTCCCATACATCAATACTCATCAAAATCTAACCAACTAAATTACAATAGTTTAAGAGAGTTATTACATTGCTCTTAACACAAACATATATTAAAATTTAGAATTCTAATACATGTTTTACAAATTTCATATCAAAGCCCGCAAATCGCTTTCTTCTCAAATGACCTCTAATGACCGTCGTCTTCACAGACACTCCACAGTACCTAAAATAATGTTCCCTCGACAAGGTGAAGCGATGCCTAGTAGTGGAATTATCACCATGGAGTTACTCCTGCCCTAAGTGCACATGTAATGGCAGCCAAAGCGCTTAAGCAATACGTGATCGCCCGGTCTTCTGCGTGATATGGATGAGAATGTGACTCACCATTTCACTTCTCGGAGCCCTCAGCGACTCCCTCACTTATGCCTAAGCCAAATGTTGAAAATCTTTGTTTCAAACAAAATATTTTGTTCTCGAAAACCTGCCTCTTAGGATTCCGGTAAAGAATCAGGACAACCCTCAGGAGAATTTGTGGATAACTCTTGAAACAATTCATGGGCTCCTTCAGCATGGTGTTGAATGATCTCGGCCCGATTCTCAGTCTTCCATTGAAATTCCTTTCACAACCTGTTTTCCCTTTTATTTTCTTTCGTAATAAATGCATCACACCTATCGTTCTAGGGTGCCCCGGTGCATATGGAATGCATTATGTCATTTCCAAACAATTCATGTTAATATATAAATCATGCATATACTAACATAAATTAACTCACAACATCATGTTATTCCAATTCTGCCAACCTTAAACCGCTCATGGGCTAATCAACCATCCAATTTAATTCCAATAGCTCTCACACAATTATATTTTATATAATTCAAACACTTATGTTAACACACTAAATTTTCATGCATTAACAATTTCTTTTATACACACTCCAAGCTATTAAATGTAAGCAATATTTTGCACAAGCACACATGGACCATTTTCGGTTCCAACGAGCAAGCGGAATGTTTTTAACGGTCCACATCGTAATAATTAATTTGTCGGTGGGCAGACACTCTCTGGCTTATCAGTTCCACTTTGTGGAAACTTGAAATCCATAACCATTTAGACTGACAACACCAAACCATAATTTATTGCATAAATTATAACCTGAAACCACACAAGCCGATCCGTGGGTGTCCAACATCCCCAAATTTCTAGCATTTCGGTCGAGTTTGGGAGCGATCAGCGACTTACTCGCGACCTCATATCATTCAAAGCATTAACAAGCAAAAGAGATTAAATCAAGTAGGAAAACCTCCTCCCGGAGTTGCTTCGAGCTGTAAGCCAGGTACAGCGCGTTCTGCTTTGCCGCGTAAAAGACAGCTTCTTTTTATTTAATGAGGGCAAACGGTCCGAAAGCTGGAAATCTAGAGAGAAATTGGATACTCTCTCTTTAGAATCTGATTTTTCCTCCTCCACTGTCGAATCCAGAAAAAATCAGAGAAGTGTTCTCTTTTCTCTTTTGTTTTATTCGCTTCTTTGTGTCGTATCGTAGCGGCTTATTTGGATTTCTTATCCACTTATCCATCTGCCCAATTTTCCTCCAATTAGGAGGTTGTGTCTCCATGGGCTACCTTGAGTCGAGTTGTTCATTTGTCTGCGACACGTGTGTTGTGGCCCCATTAAAATGTGTCAAGTGTCCACTCTTCTGTTTCGTTCTTTTAGAAAAGCAATACAAATTAATTTGTCTCGAGTCGAAGAATTGATGGTAGCTAGATTTATAAGGCGATTCCAACGGTGAAGTCTGTTTCATCATTCAAGATCTAGAAATATTCTGGATTTTAGTAAAGAAATTATTTTACCCTTTTTCGAGAAAAATTAAATTTTTAGGTTTCTGACGTGAGAGAAGCATGCCAGATACTAACTGCGGATACGGGTTTGGTAGAGAAGGTCGAGCAAATTACTAGGGGACATCAGGTGGTGTCTAGGACAAGAAAAGACCGGTTGTGGTTGCAGCTGCCATAGTCATTCGACCAATGATGGGATGAGGAACCAGGCAAAGTAACCAAGGTAGTCGCCGGAATGGAGGTGGGTGAAGCTAGAGGAACCGAATGTCGGAGTTGGGCCTCGTAATTTAGGAGGTGCTCGAACAATTCCTCGAACGTAACTGGAGTCTCCCCGAACTTGGAGAGCATGAGATAAGTTTGAGTAGGCGGTGAGTCCATTGAGACACGGACAAAAAGGCTCATCAAAGTCAGCAGGACATTCATGAGAGCAAGAGTCAATGTTGTGTTGACATCTCACATATTTTTTGTAATAATCGATTACCTTGTTGAGGATTGGCAAGATTCTAACGATGGACCATAATCCGTCCGTGGGAGGGGAGAGACATATGTCTTCTCAGGTGGTCACAACGGCACGAGATGTGGTGGAGTGGAGCGCACGAGTGTGGGAGAGATGGATCTGATAATTGCATTAAGAAGAAATTGATCTTGTCAAAGCTAGAGAATATAATCCGAATTTTAGGAGGGAGAAGCAGCCTTGAGCAGAGTTATCATCGTCGAAGGACAAGACTTTGAGCCATCAAC
Organism: Tetrastigma voinierianum; assembly: GCA_016808115.1. NCBI lineage: Eukaryota > Viridiplantae > Streptophyta > Magnoliopsida > Vitales > Vitaceae > Tetrastigma > Tetrastigma voinierianum. The sequence continues at coordinate 11,293 of JAEQBH010003442.1, forward strand.
GAACCCAAGTAAGTCGTACAGAAATAAGAGATATGAATTGGCGCCATCGAGTAATTCGTGTTTTAACGGCCGAAGTCTGCTGAACGGCGTTGAGAATGACTAAGTTCTGAAGTGAGTTAGTTCCGGTCATGACCGTGGGGGTACAAAAGGGCACGACGATAGTGGTGGAAAAAGAGGTGTCAGCCTGATTACGGAAAATGAAATGCGAAGAGGTGGATCATGAGCAACGACGACAACGTAGGTTTCTTTGATGACTTATTACTGAGATCTCGTATAGAAAAAAAGACAAGTATTATTAGAAAGAGTTGAAATATATAAATGTATCAATATAAGGGTAAAAAAGATAAAAAAAAATAGAGATAATAAATGAATCCCTAAATATATTATAATATTTACATAATGTTTTTTAAAAAAATGATTACTTTTGCAAAAAAAAAATAAAGTGTATTTATCAGAAATTATACCAAAAATTTGATAAGGTAAAATTTAAAAGTGGGTTTTCAAAAGTTATTTTAATCAAAATCAACTAAAAAAAGGTTTCAATCCCCACAAAAGGAAAAAAAAAAAAAAAAGAAGAGAGAGAGAGAGAGAGAGTATAGGAGATGTGAAGGTGGGAGATTGGGGGAGAATTGAGAAATGACAAATGAAAGTGAATAAAAAGCGAAGTGCGATTACAAGTATCGAAATAGCTGTCAACCTCACTTTCATTGATATTCATTGCTCAATCTCCATCTCCACAGAGAATCCACCATCGGCAGGCCGCTTCCACGTGCCATCTGACATCCCAGACATCTGCCACGTGCCTAGCGCTCTACTTGCACTTCTTCACTTCACCTACAAACAAACTTTATAATAATAATTTTAAGCCTACAAAACAACCCCGATATGCCCTTTCGCTTTTCTAATGGCTCTATATATATATATATATATATATATATATATATATATATATATATATATATATATATATTTGAAAAATGAAAGGATGAAATAAATTTTATTTAAGCTTAATTTATATGATGAATATTTGAAAAAATAAGCACCAAATATTTAGTAAAGATGATTATAGATGTATGAAGCTTTATGTATAAGTCATTATAATCATCGGATATAATCGTAATGTAATATAGGTATAAGCTGGGGTGACAAAATTGGTACCGTGGAATTGGATTAATAGTCACTACATTAAGTAGTGGTAGTAAATTATTAGGCTCAGCGCATGAAGTTGGCGACGATATAGTCCCGGCCGGTATGGCACGACCCGGCCTAACACGCCCAAATTTTCTTTGAAATTTGTTGGCCCCGACCGACCGGTTTAGAGGCGAAGGCATTTAACTAAACCCACAGCGAAAAATCGGTGAATTTGGCACGGCGGTTTGGCGAATTACAGCTAATCTTGACCCAGCTAACCCCGTATCGATTGCCAGCTCTAGGTATAACCCATGTAAACTTTAGGTACGTATTAAATATGACTCACACTTATAGTATTCTTTATCAAATATTTTATCCACAATGATTTGACTCATCACGAAATAAAGATCATAATTCTCATTTTTCAAATACTTAAATTCCAGACCTTAAGATTGTTTTTTTTTTAAACCATAAAATATCTTAAACGGATTATCCACACATAAAAGACGTACTTGAACTATACCACATTCGGTGCTTAACCTCATACAAACTTGCATGACTTTCATAAGGATAAACTATATCACATAATATACTTCACATTTCCACATTTTAAACATTGTTTTTCCAAGCCAGATTATAGTGACATGTAAAGTAGATTAAAATAAAATATAGTGGTTCTTTAAAAGCATATAAAAAAATTTATAAATTCAGTTAACTGGCTAATCATAGTAATTTATAATCTTTTTAAAAAATTTAAAATTTTAATTAATTTTTAAACAATCAATTCTACTAAAAACTCAACTTCCTAAGATTTGAATTTAATATAAACATTATACTTCACACTCTAAGTCTTTTGCAAATGATGAACAAAATATTTAGATTACAAGCCTTTTATCAAACCAAGTTCATACATCTTATTCAACCGTCAAATTTCATAAAAGCTCTAACTAAAAGGATTTGAGTTTAATACGGATATCATGTTTCATTGATTAAATAAATTTAATAAATCAATTTTTTTTAAAATATCAAAAAAATTAGATAATTCATTTTGAAGATTATAAGTCAATTTTGGTGGATAACACTTTTTACATCCATGAAATACGTTTAGTATTATATTTAATTACTTTTTATATAAATAATTTAGAAAATTTAGTATTTAAATTTTGAACTTTCAGCGACTTCTTTGTGATTTAAAATCATAAATAAAAATCGCTTTTAAATATAACAACTTTCTACGAATTCTTGCTTTTATATCTCTAACAAGACTCCCAACCTCTACCCTATCCAATATGGCACTACGAAATAACATTGTTTTGATGCTAAAACTATTATTAAAATAAAAGTTGAGAATATAAAAACAAAATTCATAAAACTTACAAATACAAAAATCATGAAAATTCAAGATTTTAATATCAATTTTCCTATCAATTATATAAAAAGTCCATGAGAGTTTTTAGACATAAATAATTTTTGAAAAAGATTAAATTACCAAACCAAAACCAATCGTTAAAATAAGGCAGAATATTGCCGAAACTTATGAATCGGTAATACATAATGTAATATCGCTGTCTACGCACAAATGATAATTAAACTTAAAACTACCAAAAGCTACTGTCATTAACAACACGTTTTATCAAATACCGGGTCTACCGACAAAACACCAATTTTAAATATCAAATATTATATTAAAAACCCACAAAAGTCGGTTGCCACGGTCAAACTACGATTCGGGTTGTTCTATCGAATTAAAGATTTAAAACAAGACATACGCAAATAGCATAATACCGTTATCATGAATAACGACAATTAAAATTCATAAATTATCAAATATCGTTGTCGTTCCGACTAAATCGAATTCCTCCATAAAACCCTTGATGATAGAGACTAGCTAGGGTGGGACTGAAAGCATTGTTCGTTGAAAAGATGTTACCATGTGTGGTGATGAGCATTAACAAGTGGTTTTTTGAAAAATTGACAGGTGCAAACAAACTAAAATGATTAAGGAAGACAAAAGGAAAAAACAACAACATACTAAATGATTGTGGAAGACAAGAGGAGAAAAAAATGGAACAAAATGGAAAGAAAACAAATTAAGTTTTGAAATAATGAAGTTGGAGGGACGTGTACATGCATGTGTATGTAGGTATGGTTTGGCCCTTCATGGAAGAGGTACCAATCAAGCATGCAATAAATAAGTATATATGTCTCGGAATGATTAGGACCTATAGAGTACAAATAAGAGATTTTTTTTTTTTTTTTTTTTTGAGTTTGATATTGCAAGCAATTCATATTTAAAATTATATTTCTTTTTAAAATATTCATTAAGTTAGTTGATGCATGACAAAAATAATAACTCGATCTCTGAACAAGCGCAGCCTCGATAATTAAATCGACATAAATTTCTACACGGCACAATAAAATTAAAAAGAAATGAACAAATAAATGTAACTAAGCTTTCGGCTTTTCAATATCGCCTACTAAAAACAAAAACATAAGGTGCTATTTATAGACACCAATATAAAACCCTAACAAATAAATCCCAAAAATCCTAACAGATAAACCTTAATAGATAAATCATAAAAACCCTAAAGATAAATCCTAAAAAGTACGATTAAATAAATAACTAATAATAATAAAAATCATAATTTAACTTAAGCTTCCTATCTCGTCTCAACCTAGATATGGGTCTACTCCATGCTCCATCATTAGTCCTTTATTTTTTAAAATCACATTCATCAAATACGATTTTGAAAAATTAACTTTAAAACCGCAGCTGATAAATGAGGTTTTAAATTTACTTTAAAATCGCAATTGGTGAATGCGGTTTTAAGTTAATTTTTAAAATCGCAGTTAGTAAATATGATTTTTAAAAATAAAAAGATTAGTTTTGTGAATATTTTAAAAAGAAGTTTACATTTATATCTTTTTTAAATGAATTATTTTGACTTTAAACTCTTTTTTTTTTACTCTAGTCGCCACTCTCATCTTTTTCTCTCATCTTGTTATTTTCTAGTCCATTTTCCTTTGGTAATTCTTAGCCTAAAATCACCTTTCTACATCTATTTCTTTCATTTTCTTGTTTAATAAAGTGGTTCTTCCACAAATATTTTAAGTTTTATCTTGTGTTTTTGCTGTCAGTTGCCTTAATCAAGCCATTTGTCTCTCGTCTCTTTATCATAAAGGTTCGATTTGGTTGCCTAGCCATAAGAATCGCCATTGCTTTTATCATGACGCTTTATTTCATAGCATGCTGATCCAAATAAAGTAAAACAGATTGGACAATAAAGATATCAAACATTGATCAATATATATCAAAACTAAGAGTCATACATATTTTTTGGCTACTATATTATCAACGATATGCTTCTTTACGCTAATTTTTATTACTGATATTGTTTAATCTCGTATAGTTTTTAACTATTTATATCTTGGATTTATCGATCTATTGTAAATAAGGATAAAAATATCGGTTTTTAGTAATATATCGATATTTGGATTTTACGGATATATCGGTATTTATAAATTATTCAAAATTTAAAGATATATTTAATTGATATATCAAAATTAGTTTGAAGGTATATGAAATGAAGACCGTTCATTTTCTCTCATACCGTCTTGATATTTTCCAATTTTCTATAATAATTAATGATAACAATTATTAAGGAATACATAATAATTTCAACCGTCTTTTGATATTCTCCTATTTTCTATAAATAATTAATGATAAGATTTATTGCGAAGACATATAATAGTTTATATTAATTATTAAAAACTTTCATTTTCTCTCCTATCTCTCCATCTCCTATTTCGCTATATAACGACACACACCTCAAAGTTTGATTTTTTTTTTTAATTTTATCGTGGTCACAATATCGCAATATATTGATATTGCCATTTTTTTATCGATATTTTTGTCAATCGACATCGATGTTGTATATTATATCGATCGACCGACACACCATATACTACTTATTATTTTTATCCACTTATCGCAGCCACATTAATATTATATTTTCTTGAAAAAGAGATACTTTTTTTATTTTTTTGAGAAAAAAATAAGAGACATTCATAATGCATTTAATAAGTTGGATTGCTGAAAATGAATTCCCCATCCGGTGTATTAATGGAATATCATATAAAGTAATCAAACACTAATAATTTCTCCCATGACTGCCTCACATGCGTGCACTTAGCTTTCATGGTTCCCAATATGATTCATGCATACCACCTGTACTATATATATATATATATAGATAGATAGATATAAACATCTCCTCTCTCCACCCCAGCTGATTAATTTTTATTTGTTGTACTTTTTTTTAATTAATTTTTTTTCTCCTATTAATTTTTATTTGTTGTACTCATGCTCCGCTCGAGTGATTTTTATTTTTAAATTTTTTTTGTTAGAACTAATTAAGAAAATTGATTTTGCATGGGAACAACTTTATTAATATGAATATGTATTTCAGGAATAGTATAAAAATATATTTTATAGAAAATATAAAAATACATGATCTAATTATGATTTTATAGAAAATAATTGTATTTTAAAAATGATAGTATTTGCAGGATACCAAAAATAAAAATATGGGTTACTGACATATCGATATTTGTATTTTTACTTGATGTATAAAAATATCGAGACATATGGGTGGATACATAAGGTGGATATTTGTAATAAAAAATATGAGTAAAGCGTAAAATTATATAAAATTTGTGAAATACTTTGAAGAAAATTTTAAAATGACAAAAAATAAGTAAAATATTACTATATTTAAGTTTGGATTATTTGTTTTTATATTTTTATAATTTATTCTAAATTTTTAATTAATTAATATGTTAAAAAGAAATATTAATAATATATTGATTTTTATTTAATGTTTGATAAAACTAAAATATATAAATTAGTATTTTTTTAAAACTAAAATATATAAATTAGTAGTTAAAATTTATTTGATATATATTAATGATAAACCTTGTCACTAAAAAATTTTGGGAAATTAAAAAACAAAAATAGGATTAAAAATTAATAAATTCTTTCTATACTTTGGTCTAGTTTGAGTAAACAATTTAATTAAACACTTATTTTATAAAAGCTTATCAGCTTGGAGAGTTTATGTCATAAGTACTTTATTCGACAACCTATTTATGTTTTTATTTAATATTTTAAAAGCACTTTATGTATTATTTTTAGAAACACTTATAAATTGAAGTATTTTGATAAATAAACACTTATCATAATTTTTTTTTTTAAAAATTTAAAAAACTAAACTAAAGAACTACAAATTAATATTATATATTATGAAACCATGATAAAAAAATTAAAAATAAAGTAAAGTTTCATTATATATTGAAAACATTTATCATTTACATGTAATTTATAATGTAAAAAATAGCTAATGAATCATACTCTCGTATTCTCTTTTGTTTTATATACATCAAAGAGATTATAAAAACTATAATGTTATAGGTTTTTTTCTTTATTAAAATCTTTGAGATGTTTTCTATAAATTAGAAAGTGATATACAATGAACTCATGGTTATTTAAGGCACAAGACGCATCGAGGTACAAAAGTCTCTTGAGGCCTTAAGGCGAGGTTTTTGGCGATGCACATCATGCCTAATATAAATAAAATTATATCTCACTAAATACTGTCTATAGTTTTTATCTAATAATACAATACAATAAAGTAAAAGACATCAAAACATACAGATCAAACATCATTAACGATTTTCATCATCATAAAAATTCTAAGTTCCAAAATTCTAGTATGAAAATAAATTAATAAAAAAAAATATGAAAACTTTACTAATCTTAAGATTAGCTATTTTTCAAACTGAACTAAATATTAGAACTATATTCTTTTAATAAAACAACATTTTTCTTCGAAATCACTGAATCATAATAAATTATAAATTTATTTCGAAGTAGAAAAAAATAAAATGAAGGTATATGGTGTTCCCAAGAGTTGGAGCATTAGAAGAAGCGGCGAAAGGATCAAATGGAGACGCGCATGTGTTAGGTATGAATTATATCTTGTTTTGAGCATTCATTTCTTACTATTATCGAGTTCGTGATGCTAAATTCACACCTATATAGTTCAAATATAGGCTAAATTCCTCTTTTACTTTGGTTTTGTAGATAAAAAAGAAAACCCGAGCAAATGAGGCAAGAAGGTGAAGAAATGAAGTTGAAGTTGTTGTTAAAGTGCTCATGTGGCAACATGGAGTCCCCTTAAGATGGAAGCTCACACACTGCCATATTGCGACATCGACTCATATGATCTCGCGACATTAAGTCATTTGAAGACCAAGATTAAGAAGCAACCATTATCATGTCGCGACATTAAGTCATCTGATTTTCAAGACTTGAAGTGTATTCACTACCATGTCACGACATTAGCACATATGTGAGCCATGTTCTAAAGCTGTCATTGCTTATGTCGCGACACACTGCTCTGATGTCGACATCAAAGAAATTCCTGCTATCATCTCTACCATGTCGCGACATCAGAGCTATTGATGTCGCGACATCATGACGACGGATCAGTTTACAACAACTATTTTTAGCACATTTCTCGGCCTATTTTCCGAGGGGTATATAAGCAATAAGTTGTACCAATGATTGAGAAGATAATTATTAGGGTTAGGGCACGAACTTTGAGAGACTTCTTCCTCTCCATAGGTTTTTTATTTTCTTGGAGTTTCTATACCCTAGTCCTACGGTTTTTACGTTTTTGTGTTTGATTTCTCTTGGATCTAGAGTTCACTTGAAGAATCAGCTCATAGAGGGTATTTGCAGCTTGGAACCAGTTGGAGAGCACTTCAACTCAAATCGTTTTGTATCTCGAACCTTGTTCCTTTCTCATCTCTTTCTCTATTTTGATTTGTAAATCATGATTTTGGATGATTTGAGGGTTGTAATTATTTGGCTTTGAAGGTGGCACAGCTTCCAAACAATAGAACAAAAAATTTCCAAAGTCAACCTCCAAAGATCCCTTTGAGTGCATCAAAGTCACTAAAAACAAGACGAGAAAGTAGATTTACCTCATGTCGCTTAGAACCGATCCCCTAAGGGTGATGCAGTTGATCAGCAAACCACATCCTTAGTTTGCCTATAACAATATCCACATGAAGAGTGGAGTGGACAACCTCTAAGGCAACGATCTGATGAACCCCAACATAGCTGTCAAGATTCAAGAGGGAAGCCTAGAGCTCGAGGATTTGACGCTTAAACTACACGGAAGAGTGAGTTGTTCTTCAAGAACTTTCTGTTATCTCACAACATTCTGAAATGGCAATGAAGGCAGGTTGTGGTTTTCCATAAAGGTCATTTTATAGGAAAAACTCTTACCCTTAAAGTGTTTAAAGTGGACATTTTTTTAAGAGATGACAGGCTACATGCATCCCTATGCGTTATGGCATGTTCTCTCATTGACATTAATCCCATGAACAAGCCCAAGCCTACGCTCTCTCTTAGTGAGGGCCTTTGAACCTGGGATTCCACTAATCTCGTGGATTCTTTCTCGGTATTGACTCCTTGATCATATCCAAACTGCTTATATCAACCCTACACTCTTCTGGGTGTATGACCCATTAAAGCTTCAGATCGTTGGTCGATTCAAATCATTGAATCAAGCAAGTCATGAGCGGTCTCTAGCAACACATCATGACCCCAATTGACCGGAGAGTCGGTGGTCTAACTGCAAACCCTTTCATAGACAATTACCGCACAATTCGTCTTTTCATCAATCTATACCCATTTGGTTCAGAGCATGGACAAAGTGTAGCTCCCACTAGACTGACTACGCCTCATGTAGCTCAAGTGATATTAGATATTGTCCTTCACTCCACATCATTAGTTATAACTCAAGACACTTGTCATGGCATTTCCACTATGACAAGAGATTCCCGAGTATTGATCATGACAAGAGGCCTCTCTTAGGAGTGGCGAATCCTTTGTTGACTACCCAATTACCTTCGAATACCTCAAGCTATACCCGACTATCACCTAAAGAGCGGCCTCCAAGAGGCAACATGGATCGAAATCAAAGTACATAATCAACATCCAAGATATCCTTGAACACCTCAAGTCTAAGGATACCTGCACCATTATTATGATGAGACAATCATCTACATTGAAATAGATAATTCATATGATTGTCTTATGGCAGGTCTCCGATGTACTTAGCCACTCTTAGTAAACATCCACATGTCAACTCTAATCAACTCATGATCACATTTTATAAGATCCATTTTTTTATCCAATCAAGGAGTATAACATGTGCTAGTCTGTTCGGATTAACAATGTCCAGTCTCGTTAATCCTATGTGTAAGACCCGAGAAAATTCCAATTTTCTGAAAAATGGTAAAATGGTAATTTTAGTCAAAATCTGAAATTTTTCTAGATCTCGGATGACGAAACAGACTTCATCGTTTGAATCATCTCACAAAATCTAGCTACCACGTCGAATTTCTACGAATTTCGAGATAGTTGGAATTGCACGTTTTTCGGCGCAATCGCAGTGCCCGCTGCCATAAACGGCTCGCGGAAAGACACGCGACAAAGATAAAGCACCACCACACGTGACCCATGCGACACATGTCAGTGACGATTAGTGAGAGGACGGTGACGAATCGACCTAGATTGTACCAAATGTCAAAAATCAAGACAAAGGGACACATTGGGAATTATGGAAATGTTTAATGAGAATAAGACAAAAGCTAAATAGTCTTTTTCTCCATTTTTGAAAGCAAAAAACGTGTAGGAGAGCAAAAAGTGGCAGTAGGTTGGTTTTGTGTTTTTTGCAGAGAAATCTTACATCTTTCTGTGATTTCTGGGTCGTTTCTGACCATTTGCTCGACTGGAGCAAGAAGCAAAGTTGATCTACGCGGCGAGGGCTACTCATGGACACCGATTTGGTGGAGTTCCGACAACTCCAAGAGGTAGGGATCTTTTCCTACTTGGTTTATTCTTTGGTTAAGAGTCATTTTATGGATAGGGATTTGTCGAGGGTCAAGGGTCAGATATCTGCCTCAAGTTTTGAAACCAAGTGAAAAATCTCTAATTAGGGCCGTGAAACAAAGGCTAACTCGAGGTTTCACTGTTCACGTGAATAGTTATATGATTTTTGGTGTGATTTGTGTTGTTGAGTGATTCAAAATGAATTGCTTATAATTGTTAATTAGCCCATGTGAGCTAATTTTGTTGTTATTGATGTGAATTTAATAACATGAATTGTGTGAATTAATTATGTTAATATATACATATTTTATATATTAGCATGAATATTTTGGGATTGACATAATGCATTCCATATGCAATCAAGCACCTTGCATTATTGTGAGCGAAATGCATTTACTACGAAATGAAAGAAAATGAAAAATGTTTGTGAAATGAATTTCGACGGAAGATTTTTCAGAGAATTGTGTTGGGAAATTGTCCAACAATTCACGTCGGAGGGGCCCATGAATTGTTTCGGAGGATTATCCAACAAATTCGCCTCGGAGGGTAGTCCAATATATTTACCGAATCTTGTGATAAAAGCCGAGAACAAAAGCTTTTTGTTTTGAAAACTATGATTTTACTCACATTTGGCTTAGGCATGTGAGGAGCTCAAGAGGACTCGAGACATGGGATTGGGCATGTAGACATTCAAGTAGGATTATGTATTCGTCGACGCGACATGGCTACGATACGCACTTGTTTTAGCACTCACATAGAAATTATCATTATCAGCCTTCACAATTCGTCGAGGATCACTATTTCGTACGTGGAGTGTACAGAGGATCGATGCGCCTACTAGAGACCGCATTTTAGAAGAAAGCCGGATTGTGGCTTTGGTATTATTTTCTATAACATGTATTATAAATTGTACATTTTAATATATGTTGAATTAAGAGTGAATTATTAACTCTTGAACTATGGTAATATAGTTGATGTATTTTGTGAGTTTTGATGTAGGGGCCCAAGTTACCAATTATTTTACTTGCATGTGGACACGGTGTGGTCATTGTAAAATATTGGGACATGTTGTACTTTGGGTAGAGCTCCCCGTACAAAGGAGACTCTACCCGATTCGTGGAGTGGTGTCTCCAAGTTACCCGATATTCACGGAAGATTTACGGCCGACGGGTTATCAACCTGACACCTCGATTCATAGCTGGCCACACTATGACTAAGAATAATTTAGATACTAACATAATTGCACATGATATGAATCTTATTATCATGATCTTATTATGATTTATTCATGCTATGCTATGTATCATGAGTTTCATTAATTCACCAAAAGATGAACCGGGTCCAATCGTGATGAATATCAAATTACGAAAATGCCTTTAATAGAAACTCTAAGACGCATAAACAAGTGCTAAGGGCTTATTACCTTGTGCCACTTCTCTAACAATACAGAGAAGTTAAACCATCCTCTAAGGTTTCCATTAATACTGACATTAATATTTAATTTATATAATTTTTTTATAATGATTTTGTGAATGTTTGTTTGTGTTGGATGCTTATTGATGCGTATGTAGAATTATTATGGTTTTATCCAATCGAAATGGCTGAGATTTGTGATTAAGACTCCAGAGTAGGGAAAGATTGGACTTAAGGCTTTCTTATAGTGACAAATGGAAATTGACATGGGGCTTGGATCAAGTCTTCGAAATGTATTTAGGGTCCGTACAAGCTTTCTTTCTTTTATCGATATTATGAAAATAATTTTTTTTTTTTTGAAATTTGCTATTGATGTTCTTAAAATAGAAATTTAAAACTAAAATATTTTTTGTAAATTTGTTTCCTAAGTTTTTTTTATATGTTTTAATAAAAATATATAGTAAAAATAAGTAAAAATGTTTTTTTATCAGAATTTAAATTTAAAAGTGATGAAAGTTCTTAATTAAATGCAAAAGTCATGAAAGTTTGAACGCTATGTCAATGGATATCAAGGTTCGGAATCAAGTTTGGGTCATCGAAGGCTACATTTGCAATTAAAACCAAAATTTATATATTTTTAAAAATATTTTTAGTTCACATATAAATGTAAAAAATAAAATACTGAAAGTTCGGTTAATTTTTTTTTTTTCTATTTAATATAAAAAGAAATATATAATTATAAGAATAGCCTCTTTCAAACAAAAAATGATAAGAATCGAGAATGAGTCAACACTAATGGGGGTAGGTCGTAGGGAAAGGAATTCAAAATAAGTCATCATCGTAGTAATTAGCCTTTAATATGTTGAATAAAGTGGATTTTATTCCATGAAAACAAATCACAGTGATTAGATTGAAGAGAATTTAAAGTTGTCCAAAGGTAAGATTGAAAACGGTCAATGGAGAACGAATTCCCAAACATTTCCAAAAAGAGCCGTTTAACCATGGTTAAAAAAGATTCAGACCATGGTTAGTTAATAAATATGAACAATAAAGAAAACAAACGTTAGAGAACTGAAATAAATACACAAAGTATCATAATCATACACACACCTCCCCCCCCACTGAGAGTAGTTCACTTCCGTTTTCTCTGATCTCTCTTTTCACCTTCCTTTTTTCTTCTTTTTCTGTAATTATAATTAGTATAAAATCAAAAGCTAGCTAGAATCCCCTCTATCGTTCCTGCTCTCAGTCGCTTTCCCTTTCTCTCTCTCCTCACCTTTCCCTTTTTCTATCTATTCTCTGCTGGAGGCTGGAGCAGCTCCCAAAGAAACCTAGGCCGCAGTCGCCGCCATTGGTATATGCCTCTGCTTTCCTTCCCTTATCCCTTTTTCGGTCATGCATCTCGTCAGGTACACAAACTAGCTAGCCACCAAGACAAAAGTGGGTACCCCTCTAACTCAAGGAAAAAAAATAGCATAAGGTGGGTGTCTTCTGTCTTCTGTCTTCTTCTTGTTGTTGGTTTTAAGAGAGAGAGAGAGAGTATGGGGGACTTAATTGGGTTTCGTTCTGTTTACAGTATGAACGAATGTTTTACAGATTTCGGAGCTTAATTTGTTGGTGGGTTTTTAAGGGCTCTAGCAATGGCGGATAAAGACCCAGATTGCTGTTTCCAGAAACTCCCCTCTGTATCTCAGGTAACAACAGCTAACGACCCGATAAATAACAACTAATTTGTCATTTGTTTGTTTGTTAAAAAAAAGAAGGATTTTTGTTTGGATATATTCATCGACACACAGGTGGTTGAAGAGCTGAAAGAGTTATGGAGCATGGCGTTTCCCATAACAGCCATGAACTGCCTTGTCTACGTCAGAGCCGCCGTATCGGTTCTCTTCCTCGGAAGGCTAGGAAGCCTTGAGCTCGCCGGCGGCGCCCTCTCCATCGGATTCACCAACATCACCGGCTACTCCGTACTGGTCGGCCTCGCTTCGGGGCTGGAACCCGTCTGCAGCCAGGCGTACGGGAGCAAAAACTGGGAGCTGCTGTCCCTATCCCTGGTCCGGATGGTTCTGATACTATCCGTGGCGATCATTCCCATCGCGTTCCTGTGGGTGAACCTGGACCGGTGACAGGGCGATGGGGGCAGATAGGAGATAACGGCATGGCGGCGAGGTACTGCCTCTACTCCCTGCCGGACCTGGCGACGAACACGCTGCTGCAGCCTCTGCGGGTGTACCTGAGGTCGCAGAGGGTGACGAAGCCGCAAATGTACTGCTCCCTGGCGGCGGTGGCGCTGCACGTGCCGCTGAACGCCGTGATGGTGGGGGCGCTGGGGATGGGGGTGGAGGGCGTGGCGATGGCGTCGGTGGTGACGAACCTGAACATGATGGTGCTGATGGCGGTGTACGTACGTGAGGGAGGTGACATGGAGGGTGGGATTGAGGGGTGTGGTGGTTGGGGCCACTAGATGAAACTGCAGTGCCCAAATGTATAGGATATGCTTGGAGTGGTGGTGGTACGAGATCGTCACCGTCTCGGGTAGTCACTTAATCCCAATATCTTCTCGCCGTAGGCCGCCACTGGATTCTCATTCAGACCACTTTTCATGTATACTGGTCCCCATGGCTCGCTGGTTGTGTCTCCGCCAGAGTATGTCCCTTCTTTCTCCTTCCTTCCTGCTTACTTGCCTCCTCTTTTCTTTTTTCTTTTTTTAAATAAAAAAAGTTTATGAGGGAAAGGGTAACTTATATTTTAAAAAATAATTTTTATTAGGAGCTCTTCTTATTCCACCTTTTTAATAGTCGTTATTGTTAAAAAGCCAAAAACAAAAAAAAAGAACAGATGATGTATTTTTTTTTAAATATTTCAGATTCTTCTGTTTATTTTTATTAAGAAAAAAAAAGAAAAAATCTCTTTCTTGATTTTTATTTTTATTAGGAGCTCTTTATTCCACCTTTGGCAGTCGTTGTTAAAGTTGAAAACAACAAAAAAAGAACAGATGATGTATTTTTTTTTAAATATTTCAGATTCTTCTGTTTTTTTTAATTATTAGAAAAAGAAAATCTCTTTCTTGATTTTTATTTTTGTTTTCTTTAAACAATAACCCCTTCTCGTAGTATTATAAATTATTTTTAAATAAATTAACTTGCAAACACTGGTTTCATTTTACATTTTTTTTGAAAATTAGTATTAAAATCTTGGATTTCATAATTTTTGTTTTTGGGAATGCAAAGGTCCTATAAAATTTTAATTTTTATTTTTTTAAAGTTTGAGAGGGAAGGTAACTTATTTTTAAAAATAATTTTTATTAGAGCTTTTCTTGTTCCACCTTTTTAATAGTCGTTATTGTTAAAAGTTAAAAAGAAAAAGAACAGATTTTTTAGTTTATTTAGATGTTTTTTTTTTTTTTTTTTTTTAATATTCTCAGACTCTTTTTTTTATTTTTTTTTGGTTTTCTTTTTAAACAATAACTCCCTTCGTAGTATAAGAACGTGATATAAATTTTTTTTAAATAAATTAACTTGCGGTTGGTTTCCATTTTCCTTTTTTTTTTTTTTGAAAAATTAGTATTAAAATCTTGAATTTCACAAATTTTGTTTTTTAAATGCAAAGGTCCTATAAAAAATTTTAATTCTTTATTTTTATTTTTAAAGTTTGGAGGGAGGTAACTTATTTTTAAAAATAATTTTTATTAGGAGCTTTTCTTGTTCCACCTTTTTAATAGTCGTTATTGTTAAAAAAGCCAAAAAAGAAAAAAAAAAAGAACAGATTTTTTTTTAGATCGATTAGATGCTTTTTTTTTTTTTTATTTCAGATTTTTTTTATTTGTTTTTAAACACACCTCTTTCTGTATAGTAAACAAATTATTTTTAAATAAATTAATCCTGCAGTTGGTTTCATTTTACTTTTTTTTTTTTGAAAATTAGTATTAAAATCTTGAATTTCAATAAATTTTGTTTTTTAAATGTGCAAAGGTCCAGATAAAATTTTAATTCTTATTTTTTATTTTTAAAGTTTGAGGAAAAGGTAACTTATTTCTAAAATAATTTTTATTAGAGCTTTTCTTTATGCCTCCAATCTTTTAATAGTCGTTATTGTGCTAAAAAGCAAAAAAAATTTTTTTTTTTTTTTTTTTTTTTTTTTTTTTTTTTTTGAACAGATTTTTTTTTAGATCGATTAGATGTTTTTTTTTTTTTTAATATTTCAGACTTTTTTTTATTTTTTTGGTTTTCTTAAACAATAACTCCCTGTAGTATTATAAATTATTTTTAAATAAATTAATCTTGCAGTTGGTTTCCATTTTACTTTTTTTTTTTTTTGAAAATTAGCATTAAAATCTTTTGAATTTCACAAAATTTTGTTTTTAAATGCAAAGGTCCTATAAAAATTTTAATTCTTTTTTTTAAAGTTTGAGGGAAATAAAATCTTATTTTTAAAATAATTTTTATTAGAGCTCTTCTTATTCAGTTCACCTTTTAATTGCTGTTATTGTTAAGCCAAAAAACAAAAAAGTGCTTAAACAGATTTTTTTTATTTGATTAGAGATTTTTTTTTAATTTAATATTTCAGACTTTTTTTTATTTTTTTGGTTTTCTTTAAACAATAACTCCCTTTTCTGTATTATAAATTATTTTTAAATAAATTAACTTGCAGTTGGTTTCCATTTACTTTTTTTTTTTTGAAATATTAGCATAAAATCTGAATTTCACAATTTTTGTTTTTTAAATGCAAAGGTCTCATAAAATTTTAATTCTTTTTTTTTTTTTTTTAAAGTTTGAGGGAAAGGTAACTTTGTTTTAAAATAATTTTTATTAGGAGCTCTTTTCTGTTCCTTCCTATTTAGTCAAAGAAGAAAGAAAAGCTGTGCAAAAAGAACAGATTTTTTTTTTAGTTTGATTAGATGTTTTTTTTTTTTTTAAATATTTCAGATTCTTTTTATTTTGGTTTTCTTTTAAACAATAACTCCCTTCGTAGTATTATAGATTATTTTTAAATACTAACTTGCAGTTGGTTTCATTTTACTTTTTTTTTTTTTTTGAAAAATTAGTATTTAAAATCTTGAATTTCACAATTTTGCTTTTAAATGCAAAGGTCCTATAAAATTTAATTCTTTATTATTTTTTTTTTTTTTTTAAGTTTGAGGGAAAGGGTAACTTATTTTTAAAAATAATTCTTTTATTAGAGCCTTTCTTATTCCACCTTTACAGTCGTTATTGTCAAAGCCAAAAAACAAAAAAAAAGAACAGGTTTTTTTGAAGTTAGATTAGATGTATTTTTTTAATATTGATTCTTCTGTTATTAAGAAAAAAGAAAAATCTCTTTCTTGATTTTTATTTTTTGCTTTCCTTTAATCAGTAACTCCCTTCGTATAAGAACGTGATATAAATTAATTTTAAATAAATTAAATTATTATTTTTTTTGGAAAAATAGTATTAAAAATTATTGACTTTCACAATTTTTATTTTATATATTCGACTTTTATTTTTGATTGTAGTTATAATATTTGTTTATTCATGTGTCACATCGATATGGATATGAAAAACAAATTTTTATAAAAAACAAAATTTTGTTAGATGGATTTAAATGCAAAGAAGTTTAAGTATAAAAATTTTAATTCTTTATTTTTATTTTTAAAAGTTTGAGGAAAGGTAACTTATTTTTAAAATAATTTTTATTAGGAGTTTTCTCATTCCACCTTTTAATAGCTGCTATTGTGCCAGTTAAAAAACAAAAAAAGAATAGTTTTTTAGTTAGATTAGGATGTTTTTTTTTTTAATATTTTAGAATCTTTCTGTTATTAAGGGAAAAAAATATATCTTTTCTTGATTTTTATTTTTGGTTTTCTAATGGCGGTTAAAGTAAATTTTAAAAACAATAACTTATTTTAAAAAATAATTTTATTAGGAGCTCTTTCTCATTCCACCTTTTAATAGCTGTTATTGTTAAAGTTTCAAAACAAAAAAAAGAACAGATTTTTTTAGTTAGATTAGATGTATTTTTTTTAATATTTCAGATTCTTTCAGTTATTAAGGAAAATAAAATAAAATCTCTTCTTATTTTTATTTCTTTGGTTTCTAATGGCGGTTAAAAGGTGTATATTTTTAAATAAATTAACTTGCCTGGTTTCCATTTTTCATCATTTTTTTTTTTGAAAAAATAGTATTAAAAAATCTTGACTTTCACAATTTTGTTTACATATCCAACTTTTCATTTTAATTCAGCTATATAAATATGAAAAACAAAATTTATAAAAATTATTATATTTTAAAAACAAATTTTTTGTTAGGATGGATTTAAATGCAAAGGTCATATAAAAATTTCAATACTAATTTTTTCTTTTATTTATTTTTCGTTTCACTCACAATATATATATTTTTCTTTTTCATTGACCTCTCTCATATTCTCCAATCCCCCGAATTTCTTCGATTCCTACCCATTAAAAGATATTCTACAAGTTTAGTCATTTTCGAATAAAAAAAAAAAAAAGAGGATATATATCATATATAATATATGATTTTGAAAAAAAAAAAGGGGGGTTACAAAACGGTTGCATGGAATATATATACATGATGTATAAATAATAAATGTTGGGTATAAAGAAATAGAGATGACATATCCTTCTTTAATCTGTTACATGATTGCATCATTTTACACCACTTGAGGAGGCCAACACCCACCACCTCATATGAATGTCATTACTTGTCAACCTTTCTGTTTTTCGTTCCCCTTCTTTTTCATGTAAAAAAACACAATCCCATATTTTTGATTGAATTCAATTATCAGAAGCCTCAGACTGTGAGTTTTGGGTCAAAATTTTTTGAAAAAAAAGTTTTGATTTTAGATTATTCTTGGAACTTATAATCAATTTGGTCGTTTCTATGTCATATAGATGTCCCATGGGAGATAAGTAAACTAGAGCTGTATTTTTAATTGATAGTTTCATTTTTGAACTAAATCTGTGGTTAATACGGTGGTTGCTTTATTTTTAATCAAGTCATGTTGTTTTGAACCAATCATAGTTTTATGCGATTTTCTACTTAAAATGGCTGCTATAGTTTGAACCAAATCACTTACTTGAAAAAAAGTATTGATTTTAGCTCATCTGGAAACTTATAATCAATTGGTCGTTTTATGCAGGTATGATGTCAGCATTTAAACCAAAAGTTTATTTTTCAATTATGGTTTCATTTGAACCAAATCTGGTTACTTAACTGTGGTTTTATTTTTGAACCAAAGCCATGGTTGTTAACTTTGGCATTTATTTTTTTAAACTAAATCTATAGTTTTTAACTGTGATTTTCATTTTTGAACCATATTTGTAGTTTTACCATGACTCTATTTTTGAACCAACTTCATAGTTTGTAACAGCGGTTTCATTTTTTAACCTACATCATAGTTTCTGTTTGGTTTTAGTTCAATGTGGTCTTCGTATATGGTGACCTTGTGGCATTTTTTTTTTTTAATCCCAAACTATAGTTTTTAAGTGTGGTTTTAGTTCAAATGCGGTCTTCTCTCGTATGTGGCATCCTCTATGGCATTTTTTTTAACCTACATCAGAGTTTCTAAGTACGGTTTTAGTTCAAATGGTCTTCTCTCTGTATGTGGCATCCTTTATGGCATTTCTTAACCTTACACCATGTTTTTAAGTGTGGTTTTAGTTCAAATGGTCTTCTTGTATGTATCCTCTATGGTATTTTTTTAACCTACACCATAGTTTCTAAGTGCGGTTTTAGTTCAAAATGTGGTCTTCTCGGTATGTATCCTTGCGGCATAAAGAGGGTCGGATTGATCATAAGTTTATAGAGTGGGCTATAATCAATATATTATTTTTTTTCAAAATTAAGGTTATTCTGCCACAAACCTATGTTCGCTATATATTTAACGAAGCATGACTGTTACGCATTTATTTTATCTGATATCCGTGATAGATAAAAATTCTTATCGAAAATATTAATCTCAAAAATAAAATCATCATTTAATCCAGAGATAAAACTGTCTAACTCATTCTCACCACCATTCCATTACGTTCAAGCTGACACTGACACTCAGGGGGTGGTCGGCGCAGGTAGGGAATGAGCTGGGAGGCGGGAAGCCGAACAGGGCGAAGCTGGCAGCCATGGTGGCACTGGGATGCGCTTTCCTGATCGGAATCATCAACGTCATATGGACGGTGATCTTCAGGGAGAATGGGCTGGTATTCACCAAGGACGAGATGGTCAGTTCTGCAGCATCAGTCATGCTCTCATGGTGGGCGTCTGCGAGCTCGAAACTGCCCGCAGAACCACTCGCTGCGGCATCCTCCGGGACGGCCAGCTGGCGGTGGCGCCCGAATCAACCTGATCCTTTACTTGTATATCCTGTAGCCAGTCGGCTTACCTTCTGGCTCAAGGTCTATTTAGTGGTTCTGGCATGGGCCTTAGCAGCCCAGGTGGCTTGAGCCGTTTGATCTCTACGTGGTTTTGTTGGTGCACCGATCAGCTGGAGGGGCTGCGAAAGCCAAGAAGCTCTGCTTGAAAGGTCATGGCTACTTCCTGATGGGGTGGTCAAAGAAGGAGAGAGGGTGATGATGGATACTGAGAGTAGAGGGCTGTTGCTGATGAGTGAGAGTGAGATTCAGAGTGAGAGTCATAGCATGGTGGGTGATATTTTGTAGGGGGTGATGATAAACTGATGAATGATGATGATGTATTTATGTTTTTATTTTTACTTTTTTCCTTTGTTTTTTTAGGGAAAATTATTATTAAAATTCCAAAACTTCAATGATTTTTACATTTAAATCTTGAAAAACAAAAACTTGTTTTTTAAATAGTGAAAATGGTATGAGAAACCTTGATCTTCTAACTTTTTTACTGTTATTATGTCTAAACTTTGAAATAGTTATTAAAAATCTGAATTTTGATTATTTATTACAACAGAGTCTCAATAATACGAAATTGCATTGAATATGGGGTTTTATTTGAAAATAACAACCAAAGTTCAAGGTTTTATGTTATTTTCTTAAATATAGTAATTTTTTTTTATTTTGTTTTTATAACTCAAAATTTCAATTTAATTATAGTTCTATCATTAAAATGATATCGTTTTGTTATGTCACGTTGGATGGATAAAGGTTCGGAGTTTGTCATAATATAAAATAAAATTACGAAAATTATATTTAAAAGTAAATTTTACAGATTTAAATGTAAAAGCTTATGAAAGTTCAAGATTTCAAATATTAATTTTTTTTTTTTTTTTTTTAAAGTCTTCCTTTTTTGTTTTTCTTTTCTTTGCTTTGTGGTGGGGGTTGACTGACTGAATGCATGAAGAACGAAATGAAGTAATGTGAAGATATGACATGATAGAGGAAGGAGGGATAATGTTATGAGGAGGCTTATATATATATATATAAGGACAAAGTAATAAACGCATAAAACCAATAAAAAGAAATCCTAAAATACTTTAATACGTTTTCTCAAGATGGTGTGTCAGAAATAACATAAATACATTGGTCACTAGTAAAGACATGAACAACACGCAGCTCAGACGATTGAACTAGGTCATGAACAAAGTGATAATCAATTGTGTGTTTCATGCAGCACAAATACGGATTACGGGAGAGATAAGTGGAATCTGTGTTGTCTAAGAATAGAGGGCTATGAAATAACACTAAGGCAAGAAGTTTCTATAACAACGATTTCACCCATTACAGTTCAGTAGTAGCAACCACAATTGCACAACACTTAGCCTCAGTGGAAGAATGAACAACAGTACGTTACTTTGTAGAACTCTAAGAAATTGGATTAGCACTAAGGAAAATAAGAAAAGCCCCCAGGAGGTATCGCTCATCCGGTTACCACTTTAGTTTCACATTAGAGAAACCATGCAACGTCAGAATACACAAGAAGTTAATGGATTGGTGGATTAAAGATAGATATTTAGTAGATATTTGATTGTCATTATAAACTAAATAATGTATGAATCTAGAATGAACGATGGTGAAATACACTGAATTAATATTCAGATACTAGGCATTGATCATCTGACTCACATATGGCATTAAGACTGACATATATCTTATACCAAGTACTTATGCAGATATGCAGGAGATAGATGAAGCTCAGCATGTTATCTTGCTCTAAAATCAATAACATACTTTTGTTGAGATAGTATAAGACCTGTTGGAGTGACCAAAACTTCAACTCTAATGAAGAAAGATAGCACACCAAGATCATTTGTGGAGAATTTATTCAAGTTGTCGAATAATAGTGTCGACAAGTGAGTGGTTATTACCTATAATAATCAAATCAACATAAACTAGGAAATAGAGGAGCGCATTGCCGTGGGAGTAAACAAAGAAGGACGAGTCTACACGGGATGTGACAAAGCCGAGAGAGAGTAAGAAGGTGCGGAGCTCCTGGTACCAAGCTCACGGAGCTTATTTGAGACCATAAATAACCTTGTGTAACCGAAAAACATGATGCGGATAATCAGCATTGCACCATGCCCTACAGCTGTGCCACATAGACCTCCTCCGTGAGATGCTGATTGAGAAAGACATTATTTACATCAATTTGGCGATGTCCCCACTTGCGATTGAAGGCAATGCTAAGCATAGTATGGATGGTGATGAGATTTATCACTGGATTGAAAGTTTCATGAAAGTCAATGCCCGGCTATTGGTGAAAGCCTTTAGCAACAAGACAAGCTTTATACCGTGCAATAGAGCCGTCGAGATTTTGTTTGATGCGAAATACCCATTTGTTGCCCACTATATTTTGCTCCAGTCTCAAAGGAACCAAAGACCAAGTACCATTTTAGATGAGAGCGTCATATTCTTCCCAGACGCTTGAACGCATCGGGATCCTTGAGAGCTAGGCTACGCAAGGTGGTTCAGGATAGTTGGAATTATGGCGTAGAATTGTATTTCTGGTCGGGTTTCTGAGGGATGACATTTTCAGAGCGGTTATATGGATGATGGCTTCAAAGGGGGGGAGGGAACGGTAAGAGGTCGAGAGGATGACGAGAGAGGGTGCCTTAATTCAACAGTTAGCAAAAGAGGACTACTACCTGAATGGTGCTGGCCGGGTCGTGATGCATATCGTGATGACTGTGGGGTGATGGGGAAGAATTCAAAGAGGTTTGGGAGGCTGGGCGGTAGTGGATGGGTGAGATGCGCTAGTGAGAGGACTGGCTGGTGATGGGGATGATCTCGCCTGTGTGAGGGTGGCGACAAGGTGGTGAGGACGTTGGGCCACCAAGGACAGGTCGGGGATGTGACAGTCGATTGGATAATCGCCCAAGGTGAGCAATGAAGCGGGAAGGGCAAGTTTGTGTCTACTATCGATGTGGTGGAGGTAGGGGGAGACGCAAACGAGAAAACATTTTCCACAATTCATATGACTGACACAAAGATTTTACTGGTGGGATAAGGTCAAAATGTAGAAAGACACAAGGATTGGATTTGGGATCGAAGCCTAGGGAAAATAGGGACGCAACCAAGGAAAACATAAACAAATCAAGACAATGAGTTTGATGGGTTAAGAGCTTTAGGAACAACTTTCAAAAGATAATCAAGGAAAGACCAACTTAGTATTCTATTTATTAATAGATAAACAGAGCAAAGGCATAAGACTAGAAGGTGAGAGGGATGGACGCTTGGTGTAGGAGAGTGAGACTCAAGCCACAATATGTCAACTTGATATCCAGACTCACCCACATATGTTACAAAGGTGGGGAGGTAGTGAGATGAGTTATACCATGGGTCGCGAGAAACGACTTAAGGGCTAAAACTTTGCCCTTATTATATGTGTAAAGTGTTTTAATGGTGGTGGTAAAATAATTTTCAACAAGTTGTTTGAAAACGATAAAGGTTGAATGAACATCTGATTTTTGACATAACGGGTAAAGTCATATATACTTTGTGTAATGGTCAACAAAAATAACATAGTAGTGAAAGCCATCCAAAGATGAAATGGGCTGAGGAGGAGGTAGAAATGAATTGCACTAGGGTGGTAGAGATAGACCCAACAATTGCATTGAGAAACAATTGGTCTTGCCGAAGCTAAATAATATTGTCCAGATTAAGAGAGGGGGATAAGGCATCGAACGGAGTTATCAATGTTGAAGGACACGGCTTTGAGTCGTCGACGAAGCCAAATAAATCATATCTGAATAGAAAGACGTGAATTTGAGTCGCCACGCGGAATAATTTGAGGTTGTAAGTTTTAGTGATGCTTGAATATAGACATTGAGAGTAATTAAATTTTGAGACGGGTCAATCCTGTTCAAGACCGTTGAACGACGAAGAGGCACAACAACAGTGTTGGAAGAGGATTCACTCCACACGAGCCTAAGAGCATGTGGATTGCTGAGCATGATGGGCTAATTTGGCCAAACGGTTTTAATTAGGTTAGATTTGATGATGTTAGCTGACGCTGATTCCATATTATGAAAGAGATTTATATATTATTGAAAGAGTTGAAGTATATACCTAAATAATAACAAAATAATAAAAACATAAAACTAATAAAAGAAAACCCTAAAAAACTCAAATAGTTGTGACTTGTGACGAGGCGTCGGTTGATTGAGAAATAGAGAATGTCGTCACCTCCATACTATTATTTGTAGTATTATTGCAGAATATAAGAATCCATGCTCTCCATTCTGCCACTTTCAATTCTATTAATGAAATACTGCTTTGTTTTTTTTTTAATTTTATACCAATAATACCAATAATATATTTATACATTTTCTTATACATGTTCTTCTTATGGGAGGGTAATGATTTATTTATCAGAACAAAAGCGACCTTCATAAAAATGTTTATTCCTTTATATATATATATATATATATATAAGGAAAAAAATAGTATTAAAATCTTGAACTTTTATAACTTTTGTATTTAAATCTTGAACAAAAAGTTTGTTTTTTTAAATATAACAATTTTCATAAATTTTGTTTTTATATCCTCAATTTTCATTTTAATTATAGTTCTAGCATCAAAATGATGGTATTTCATTATTTAAGATTTAAACGCAAAAGTTATTAAAGTTTGGAATTTCAATATTAATTTTCTTAATAATAATAATAATAATATATTTATACATTTTCTATCAATGTTCAAAACAATGATTTATTCACAAAATCCCACATCGGTTAAGAATAAGAAGATTTATAAGTTTATAAGCATGGATAACATTCACTTGGTATAAAACCTTTTGGAAGAAAAACGTAAAAACAAAATCATGAGAGCTTAGATCTAAAGTGAATAATATCATACCAATATAGATGATGATAGGTCTATGAGGTGTGGGTCTATATATATATATATATATATATATATATATATATATATATATATATATATATAATATATATATATATCATCGGTTAGGAATAAGAAGATTTATAAGTTTATAAGCATGGATAACATCCACCTGGTATAAAACCTGTTGGATTTTGGGGTTGGGTCGCCCAAAATGGGTCCATGACCCATGATCCATGACCCAACTTGATTTTTGAATTAACAAGCCGTTAAAAGGAAGTTAACAAAAAGAGAAAAGAAATAAAGAAGAAAAATTCTCTCATAAGAAAATAATAAAAAAAAATATTAGAAAACTCACTGCACTCTCTCATCTCTACCAAAACAGGAAGAAATTTAGATTGTGAAACAAAAGTGGCATTTCATTGTAATTGTCGCTATTTGATCCAGTGAAGCAAACGAGATCTTAATATTCCGCTGTAATTCTTTCTCTGGTAAGTATCCATTATCTCTATAATTTATTTTCAACATTGGTATCAGAGCTTCTTCATGTTTGCTTTCCCCGGATCATATGTTTGCACTGATGAAATCCAACATGCTGTTTCTTTGTCTGTTTGATCTTGAAAATATGGGAATGATCCTTGATGCGCAGTGAAGGACCTAGACAATGACTAAAATTTTTTTGGTAAAATAATTTTTCTCTTGTGAAATCTTATAAGAAATCGGACCTTGTGCAAGGCTAGCTTTTCATTCCAGAATGATGAAAGCTATACAACTCGTATCCATGCTCTATGGAGAAATAATTATAAAGGACTCCTCATAGAATCACTTTCTCTCGGTAACCGACTTTCTACATCCGCACTTTAAACTAGGGTCACTCGCAAGCGCGAGTGAAGAACCAACTCAGGTGCAACCTGCACCTGTGAGTAGATTGTCTTATACTTGTCTCAAGCAAAGGCATTATTTTTTGCATTACTTGTTTTACATCTACCAACCTGCAATGACTCCAAATCATGAAATTCCACTAAAATTGGCCTTCCAAGTGTCGAACGAGACAAGCTGACTGATTTGCTTTCTCCCCCGAGTATATTTGAAAGCAGTTTTATTTAAAATATAAAATATATATATATATAAATAATAATAAAAATATACAAGTTTTTTTTATTTGTATATTTTAGTAAAGAACATGAATTAGTATTATTTTATCAAAATAAGTGATAAAATATACTAATAATTGTTAAATCTTTGAGTCTATATGATTTACAAATTGGTTAGTTGGACATTATTTTGTGATTCTTCTTTATAATTATTATTTTGGGTGAATTAATTGAGTTTTTTTTTTTTTTTCTCTCAGATATGTACGTAAAACATAATGGTTAGACCTGATTCAAGACACCGCGAGTCAGGCTGCACTCATGTGCAAAGATTAGAAGTCATTGTGCCGACTAAGAGCCTCAAAATCTCCAACCTAATCCTGCCAGCTTTTTATGAAGACTTTGTACATCTTGTGAATTATATAATCAAGCTTCAGTGAAAAAGTTCAAGAATTGATTTGGGGCAGGAGAATTAAAGATGAGTTTGAATTGATGAAATTGAATATAAGAATAGCTACCAACAAATTACCAAAAGGCATTCTAGATTCCTTATTAGATAAGAAATAAAGTGAAAACAAACAAGACAACTTTGTTGTTCACAAGTTTGTATTGTCTACTGAAAAGTCTAAACATGGTATAACTTAGGATTCGGGAAATTACTACCTTAAAAATTACTCATAATCTTCCTGGTAGAAAGAATAAGCCCAAGATTAAGTTTCCTAGAGAGCTAAATAATAGATTCATTAGCTCACTTCCAGTTGCTACATTACTTGTAAATATTAAGCATGTTTAATATTCATTAAACTTGTAGTTGTTTGATATTTATATATATATATAAATATTCAATTCTATTCTAGCAATTTTGAGTTTGTTTTCAATATTTATGATTTATATTGAATTTTATGATAATTTGTGTACTTGAAATTGTAGTTGTTTTGATAATTGTCTTTAGATACCTTTGCCTAATTAATTGACTTAGTGATAGTCTCACATTAGGATTTAGAGGATGATTGGAAACAGAAAGGACCTTTGATTCTAAACCCCATGTGAGTTATTTCTAATGCAGAACACTAGATCAGGTAGATATATGTGTGTGGGATGAAACATTAATACTCGTGCAATTTATGTCTTAACGTAGAACTTTGTGTTTCACTGTAAACACAATGTCTTCTGCATCCAAAAACATTATCGCTGAGCTTAACAAAGGTGAAAAACTAAATGGTGATAATTATGAGATTTGGAGCATGAAGATTCAATATGTGCTGGAAGAGCAAGAAGCTCTTGAGGTACTCAATATTGTACTGGATGAGCCTGAGGCAGGGAATACGGCCCAACATAAAAGGGATCGGGAGGCTTATGAAGCTTGGAAGCGAAAGAATTCTCTAGCTCAAGATAACGCTGTTCTCACTAAAGATGGAAAATGATATCATGCGAGAATTCAGAAATTATGACTTGGCAATGGACATGTGGTCCGCTTTAAAGAATAAGTTTGGTGCTGTCGCAACCAAACCCGAGATCACCACCATCAAATTCTGACACCCACAAAAAAGAAACGATCATTCAATGAAAACATTTAACACGGAGATAAACAATAAGATTTGTGAATTAAAGGACACCGGGTCATAAAAGCTGACCGATGACAACAAGTCCAAGCCGTAATTCCGCCTCCGTCTCGCCCTCGGGAGCATGAAGATGCATTTGGACCTTAATAATGAAAATATCCAACACCGGATGATGTGGTATGCCATCTGAGCTAGAAGAAGAAAGAATTGAATCTTCCCAAACTTAATACAAATGTGTAGATGGCTGAATCTAGCTCAAGAAAAGCTGAGGGCGAAAGCCTAGTATCAAGGTGGGTTCCCAAGACAAAACAAGAAGAAAGCTCATTTTAGCAAGAAATATGGTAATGACCAACACCTGAAAGGAAAACGCTTCTTTCAAGAAGAAAACATAGCAACATCGCGTTTCCAATTGTAATAATTAAAGGCATTTTGCACTCAGATTGCCCCGAACCTAAGAAGGTATTTGGCTATACTAAAGTTAGTAGAGCTTTCGCGTAGCTAGTTGCATTTTTTCTAGAGATACATATCCTTTGTGGATTTGTGGAGCTCGGGGCAACGGACCATGTAGCGAAGGATAGAGAGACCTTCGTGGAATTTCGGCGAATACCACATGGAGCAAAGTGGATCTATGTGGGAAACAATGCAGGATTGGGTTCGAGGGATAGGCACATGCGAGTTGGTCTTCAGCGGGTGGTCGAACTTTACTATTGCATGATGTTCTCTATGCTCCGTAGATTTGCCGAAATTTAATTTCAGTGTTGGTTATGTTAAAACTAGGTTTTAATATGTATCTTGCTAAGAACAATATTGAATTGTCTCTAGGAACTACTCATTATGGATATGGTTATCTATTGAATGGTTTATTAAGTAAGTAATCTTTGATTATTATAGAATATGAATTTGAGTTATTCTAGCAGGCCAACGTCTTCATAATTCTGAGATTGATGTGAATTTATGGCATGCTCGGCTTAGCCATATTGGTCAAAATCGAATAGATAGGCTAGTTAAACAGGGCTCTTTGCTAATTATGATAGTAGGTCACCATTTTACTTGTGAGCCGCGCTGTAGTAAAAGTACCGAGAAAACCATTTGGTAAAAAAGAAAGAACCCGGAAGCGAACTTCCCTCTGGATTGGTCCGTTCAGAGCATATGTGGTCGATGAATGTGAGAAGCGAGTATGGGGCTTATTATTTCATCCGCGTTCACGAGGGGATGATTATACTCGCCGGTATTGTATATTTGATAAATCATAAATCGAGAAGCAATAAGTTGCTTCCAAAAGCTATATAAGGCTTTAGTTGAGGAATGGATTAGATAGAAAAATTAAAGCATTAAGAAGCCGTCGAGTCGTGAATATTTGTCGTCGGGTTTAGGCAACTATGTGAGTGAAAGGAATTCAACATCGATTGACTATTCCGAACTCCACAACAAATGGTGTTCTTGAAAGAAGAAATAGAACGCTCCTTGAAATAGTTAGGTCTATGATAACCTGACCAAATTTGTCGATCACTTTTTGGGGTGATGCACTTGTCGCGCCACATTTATCATGCTTGAAGGTATTGCTATGAAGTCGATTCCCACTACTGCATATGAGTTATGGACAAGCGAAAGCACGACCTAAGTGTTTAAAGACCTTGGGGATGTGCGGCCTATGTTCTTAATACATCGCACCCACATGGTAAACTAGGTGCCCGGGGAAAGAAATGTATCTTTATAAGATACTCAGAACATTCGAAAGGGTATGTGTTTATAGGTGAGAACACAATGAGTGGGAGTCTCATAGAGATGTGGATCACGAGGATGTGTCACATTCTTAGAAGGCCGATTTTCTCAACAAGGTATCAATAAAGACTTGTCTTTCTATGAGACCATGGATTGGCCCCCGGTGATCGAGACTCACTTCGTTCGGAGTGGGACATTTTAGGAAATATGTTTCCAGAGGCTCGAGTGCGAATGATATTGACCTTATTCAAAATAGAAGTAATCGAATGGGAGTACTCAAACATTAAATGATCTTAGTCCCGAGTGGGGGAGCAATTTGAGGATAATAGAGGAATCTGAATTTCTTCCTAGAACCTAAATTGCGACGTGTGGTAGACAAGGCATTCCTGGTCGTCGTTTGACGTGAAGTGGCGAGCCTTTGTAGCCATTACCTGCAAGATAGAATGAGCGAGGAGCGTCATCACGGAGGCTCTCGGACCGATGGGAAAACTAGACAAAAGCAATGGAAGAAGAAATGGAGTCTATGAGATCAAATCAAGTTTGGGAACTTGTTTTATTGGCGCCCATTCGGGCGAGCCAGTTTGGTAGAATCAGAGAGGCAGAGTCAGGATGCCGTTAAAATCAACTGATCGCTTTCAAAAATCATATCTTTCTTGAGGCGATTTACAAAGTGGGCAAGCCCATAAACATTTAACAAAATACATTTACAATGAGAGCATTCAAGCCTTTTCAAAATGATTTACAAAAATAGATGTTCGAGTTCAAAATTGTTTTACAAAATATCAATATCGAAAAAACATGGAATAGTACGTAATAGAACATGTCACTCAAAGTAAGCTATTTTATGACTGGCGGCTCACCGATCTTGGAGTCAAAGCTTTAGATCACTATCTATCCCTCGGTACGCAGCATTGGTAAACAATACGCTAAGCATTTCCGTACTTAGTGGTTCTATAAATCATTCCCTCGATTTCGGCTTAAATCAAATCTATGCCGTTTAATAATTACGAGAACTTTCAAATCTTTTGGATGATCAATATAAATATAATATACATATACTTTGTTATATATATACAATCGTTATAGTTCCTTGATCATCCCAATACACTTTCATATTCAATATTTTTCAATCTCAAATCCAAATTCAAATATGCTCCACAAATTCAATTCGATTCTACGGATTCAACCGGTTTTGCAATTTCAATTGACTCAAAATCGTCAGTTCGAAAATGATTCGATTATGCCCGATCAATTCGGTTACGTCAGCTCGATTCGATTATGCCCGTAATTGGGTTCTGTCGATCGAATTAGTTATGCCCATGCAATTTAACCTATGTCTTCGATATACGAGGATGTGATCCGCGATGCGGTCGTGGGGTACCATGGCCCGTGTCGAAATGGTTTTATAACTTTCTGATGCACGGTCCGTGGCTGGCGGCCAGTTCTAAACAATCAAATATTGAACTCTTTACCCGTCACACGGTCCAGCCCCGGGGGCTGGCGTCGGAGTGACACATCAATACAATAGTTTGCGATCTTCTATTTGACCCCTATTGTGTGTAACGTATAACAGTTTATTTCAATAATCATGCAATTTTTATATCACGAGCATTTCACGATCTTTTTCCAGTCGATTTAAATCAATTGATATGCTTTTAGAACAAACATGCAAAAACTTGAAGCGAGGAATGAGGAGTCGGTAGAAACAAGCACATTTGAAATTTTGAAGCGAGGAATATACAGTAAAGTAGGGTGTCAGGCCCAAAATCTTTGCTTTGATTCCAATCCACGGAATCTCGATCTCGGTTGGCTTTCCTCCTTGTCAGGTCCACTATTCAAGCAAGAACAATATTATTCATGCGTACTAGTCGTTTTGGTTGGGATTAGTTTTCAAAAATTTAATATGATTTCCAAATTTGACATGCTATATAGATGGATTGTGACTCAATGAGCTTTATGAGTTCCCAAGAATGCGAATCGAGTTCGGACCCGAAAGTTATGACCCAGCCCCAGAGTTGGAGGTCATGCGCGGTGATCTGATGTGGTGACTGACCTGGGCAGGCTCGATCTGTCACCTTGGTCAAACATCTTCTATCTTCCTTAGAGCATATGAATGAATTTTTTTGACTCAATGGGCTTTCCATAGAGTCCAAGAACACCGGCGGGTTAGGAAGGAAAGTTATGACCTTAGAAGTTGGAGGTCATGCGCTTGGTCCGTCTGAAGCGAGCCTGGACGGGGCTCATTTATGACCTCGGATTCGGCTTATCTTCTATCCTCCTCAGAATATGAATAATATTCTTGACTCAGTAATTTCCGCAGAGTTCGAGGGAATACCGAGCCCGAGTTCGGGACCGAAGGAGTTATGAACTTTCGAAGTTGGAGGTCCATACCTTGGTCAAATCCTGAGCCGACGAGCTGACGACCTGAGCGAGCTCGATCTATCCACCTCGGTCAAACATCTTCTATCCTCCTCAGGCATATGAATGTATTCTTGACTCAATGGGCTTTCCGCAAAGTCTAAGAACACTTGAATCGGAGTTGGAGCAATATGACGCAGGAAGTTGGAGGTAGATGGCAGTAGTCACGAGCCCCGAGGCCGTGACTGGCCCCGACGAGCTGACCTGACCTGGACAAGCTCGATATAACACCTAGGTCTGACATCTAATATACCTCTCAGGCATATGAATGTATTCTTGACTCAATGGGATTTCCATAGAGTCCAAGAACACCTGAAGCGAGTTCGAGAAGAAGAGATTATGACCTTAGGATTGGAGGTCATCGCGATCCAAATCCTGGCCCGACGAGCTGACCTGACCTGGACGAGCTCGATTTATCACCTTGGTTAAACATCTTCTATTCTCCTCAGGAATATGAATGTATTCTTGACTCAATGGGCTTTCCATATAGTCCGCAGACACCGTCGGAGTTGGGCGAAGGAGATATGACCTTAGAAGTTGGAGGTGGGTCGTAGTCAACCCGGACGGTGACTGGTAAGCGAGCTAACCTGACCTGGAAGAGCTCGATATAACACCTTGATCTGACATCTAATATACCTCTCAGGCATATGAATGTATTCTTGACTCAGTGGGCTTTCCATAGAGTCCAAGAACACCCAAATCGGAGTTGGAACGAAGGAGATATGACCTTCCGAAGTTGGAGGTCGTGCGTAGTCAACCCAAACGAGCTTACCTTAGCTGACCTGACCTGGACGAGCTCGATATAACACTTTGGTCTGACATCTACTATACTCCTCAGGCATATGGACCATTCTTGACTCAATGGGCTCCATAGAGTCCAAGAACACCAAATCGGAGTTGGAGCAGAAGGAGATATGACCTTCGGTTGGAGGTCATCGCGTGATCCCAGCCCGGACGGCGACGGGCGGCGGCGACCTCTGGGGACGGTGAGCTCATGGCCCGAGCTGAGCTCTACAGGACGAGCTCTGCTGACCTCTGTTTGCATGACCTGAGTGCATGACCTGGCTGCATGACCTACATTGCATGACCTGCATTGCATGACCTCCGCCGCATTGTTCAGAATAAAAGACCATAACCGGTCTACGAGAGGTCCAAATTGAGAAATTCAGCTAACATCGATTTCATTGATGAAATTTAAAAATTTTTCTAGAAGGACTCACTACCAAATTCTCTTCACTTTGTACCCAAAAATGAGCTCAGAGTGCGGATAATGATCGACACACCACAATGTAGCGAAGCTTCCCATGGTTTAAAAATACAACCCAGGACCTTCCTAAGATAAAGAATAACCACCACACAACCCTTAGGGTGAAATAAACTCCAGTAGGAGAAGACACACTAAAATTTGTGTCGAGAAACTCCCAGGACCCCGTCTCTAACACAATTTCTTTGTCACGAGTATGACTTTCCCTCTTACTACCAGGGCCACACACTATGGTGATCGTCGGAAAATCTAGAGAGAGGTAAAGCCTCTCTCTCTAACAAAATATCTTCTCTTTTTTCTATTTTCCTTTTCTTGTCGGATGCCCTTAATCGTACTTTTAAAGGAGGAAACTTCCTCCCACTCCTACATGCCACATGTCACCTTTCCTTTTTTTTTTAATTTCTTTTTGTATTTGGTCCCTGTTCTGTATTCTTCGTTTAAGTCTCATATTGTGTTTTTCCTTGCTCATTTATTTCTCTAATTTCACTTAGATATCTAAACTTATTTTGACCCTTAGGTCCCCATTTACAATTTTCCATATTTTTCTCTTTTCACTTAGGTTTTATTTAAGTTTCAATAATCATTTAATCAATATTCATCTAAAAATTTCCATAAAAATTCCCAAGTTGGCCCATTTATACCCGAAATATATATAATAAATTTTATTATAAAAATTCAGAGTGTTTTTTGAGCGTCCCATTGTTGATGTAGAAAGGGCGCATAAGGCCATTAGGAACAATGGGTTCTCAAATAAAGTGTAAGGGTGATGACCTGATTGATAAATATAAGGCTAGACTAGAAGCGAAAGGCTACTATGAAGGAATAGATTATGAGGAAACTTTTTTCTCTGTTGTGAGATTCACCTCGGTCGTTTGATACTAGCTATTGCTTGGCAAGTATGGATCTTGAATTACAAATGGATGTAAAGACGGTATTTCTAAATGGTGATTTAGAAGGAAATCTACATGCAACGGCTTTGTAGGTTTTGTTAACGAAAGGCGAAAATAAGTTTGTGAACTTTTGAAAAGTCATATATGGCTTTAAGCAGTCTTCAAGACAATGATATATTAGGTTTTCCATAATACGATCATATTAAAATGGTTTTATTATGATTGTGAAGATCTTGTGTATATATAAAAAGATCCATGGACAGAGTTTATAATTATGTCATTATATGTTGATGATATACTTATAGTTTGGTAATAGCAAGAGTATGTCGATGAAATTAAAGGATGGTTATCATCAATTTCGAGATGAAAGATATGGGTGGCTGCATATTCTTGGGTTAAGATCTCCCGGAGATCGTTGAAAGAGAATTATTGTCTCTGTCCACGAAGAAGCTGGAGTACATCAATAAAAGATCATGAAAGATTTCCAAATGCAGCATTCCAAACCCATCGATACTCACATTGCTAAGGTGAAGGTCTTAGCCGAAGAATGTGTCTTAAAACTCCACAGAAGAAGAGTACATGAGGAAAGTTCCTATACAAGTGCGGTTGGAAGTACGATCCCATGCCATGATGTGTACAAAGACACGATATTTATTTGCTTTCTTTGTTGGCATGAAATGGCGGATATCAGTCAAACCGGGGACCCGATACATTGGAAGCGATTAAAGGATACTAAGGTACCTAAAAGGCTATTACTTATTCATTGTGTTACGAAGGAAATTATCTACGATTGAATTTCTGTGATGCGATTGGGAGGAGACTTAGATGAAGAAAGTCTACCTGCAGGTACATCTTCTTACCCGACAATGGCGCTATATCATGGAGTAGTAAACAATCTGCATAGCCTTGTCCTGATGGAAGGTGAATTTGTAGCTTTTCGTTCTGCGGTACAAGAAGCATTGTTATTATTTCCAGTTTTTTGATCACTTGGGTGTAAATGCTAAAAGTGTTGATTCGGT
Organism: Tetrastigma voinierianum; assembly: GCA_016808115.1. NCBI lineage: Eukaryota > Viridiplantae > Streptophyta > Magnoliopsida > Vitales > Vitaceae > Tetrastigma > Tetrastigma voinierianum. The sequence goes on from JAEQBH010003442.1 coordinate 46,008, forward strand.
CTTAGTGGTGTGATAGTCAAGCGGCAATATAGCATACACAAAGGACCACAAATACATAATGGCAAACCAAACACATAGATATAAAATATAACTTTGTAAAAGACATGGTTGCACCGCAAGAAGGTGAACATGAAGTGTATCCACTGCGCGTGAAGTGGTTGCGAATCCCTTGACAAAAGCCAGGTTCCTCGAGATATATTTATAAAGCATGTGAAATCTCAAGGATTGCGTAGGAATATGATATACTTGTTGTAATGTTTCCCAACAATGTTCATATTGTATTAATGTTCAAATAATAAATATGTTTGTTATAAGCCTACATATGTGTGAGTGTTTAATTTTATTAATACACTCTCGATTTATTGAAAAAGGCTATGTCGAGACAGATAAAGAGATTAGCCCTCTCACATAGATGTCGCCTCATTAATTTAGTAGTTGATGAGAGATGAGACAATTTTAAGCTTATTATCTAAGTGATAATCGAGAGCCAAGCTTAAAATATGAATGTCGCCTTGTTAACAAACAAGATGAGATCTTATTAAAGATTGTAAGTGAATTAATAAAAAAAAAAAAAAATTCACTTTATCTGTCTATGTTGCCATATATGAGTTCTAATGAACACGAAAGAAGTAGACAAGAGAACTTAAGTTGGACATTAAGAATGTACGAACCATTATACATTGGTATTAATACATTACATAAACATACACTCCATGGGAAAGGAGAAAATATCGTAGCACGTGTTTCATACCATGTGTGCAAATTATGACCAATATAGGTAATCAAAGCTCAGATCTCAGCTTTGATGTGTGAGACCTTTAAGGAATAAGAGCCTTATATTTATACCCTTATGACTCTATTCTAATTCTTAAGACTTAATTTAATACTTGCTATTTTAGAGTGTTGCAAGGACTGAGAGGTCGGTCTAGCGGGCACTCTTCGGGAAAAGCAAATTAAATTAAAGTTAAGAGATTTGAGAAAAGAGGAAGATCATTAAACGTATCACATTTTGTTTGTATTCACCGGTATACCAATTATAGAGTGTCTATATTGTAGATACAATATATGATATAAGATTGAGATCGTTTGAGAGATTTGAATGTGATAAAACTTGGAAGTCTGAGTGCGCATACTTAAATACACTCATGTGATATTTTGTTTGTCGAGAAGCTATATATTCTGCTTGGATGTATGGCAAAGAACTGAAGTATCTTGATCAGCAGCGATATTTTTTTACAGTATGAATTGGTAGAGTATAAGAGATGATGTTCTCTTATAAGATATTGAGAGAGCATGGATTACATTTAGGTGATGCGAGTGGGAGATGTTGGATTTTGGGGGTTGGGTGCCCCAGTAGATTATGACATGATCATAATCTGACTTGATTTTTGAATTAACAAGCAGTTAAAAGGAAGTTAACAAGAAGTTAACAAAAAGAGAAAAAGAAATAAGAAGAATTCTCTCATAAGAAAATAATAAAAATATCGGAAAACTCAGCTACTTGTTTCTACTCATACTCTACCAAAACGGGAAGAAATTTAGATTGTGAAACAAAGTGGCATTTCATTGTAATTGTCATTTGTTGATCAGTGAAGCAAACGAGATCTTAATATTCTATTGTAATTCTTTACGGTAAGTATCGAATTTATCTACATAATTTATTTTCAACATTTTTGGAAGAAAAACCTAAAAACAAAATCATGAGAGCTTAAATCTAAAGTGAATAATATTATATCAATATAGATGATGATAGGTCTATGAGGCAGAAAAACTATATATATATATATATATATATATATATATATATATATATACTCTCTATATATATATATATCGAGTTAGGAATAAGAAGAAAGATTTATAAGTTTATAAGCATGGATAATATTCTGGTATAAAACCTTTTGGAAGAAAAAACGTAAAAAAACAAAATCGCGGGGGCTTAAATTAAAGTGAATAATATCATATCAATATAGATGAAGATAGGTCTATGAGACAGAAAAACTATATATATATATATCATCGGTTAGAAATAAGAAGATTTATAAGTTTATAAGTATGGATAGCAATCAAAAGCGCAGTATAAAAACGTTTTACACACACTTTGAGAAGAAAAGCGTAACAAAATTTATGAGGTAGATATAAAATGAATAATATCGTATATATATATATATATATATATATATATATAAGAAGATTTATAAGTTTATAAGTATAGATACTTGTCAAACTTGTCTCACTTTTGGAAGAAAAGCGTAAAAGCAAAATTATATGAGAGAGCTTAGATATAAAATGAATAATATATATATATATATATATATATATATGTGTGTGTATTGGATCTTTTGGACATGATATTTTTGCTGGATCTTTTGGTAAGAATTATGGGCAAATATCTTTTTCAATAGGGGGGAAGGCATTGTGGAATTGTTACTTTCATAATGGGGGCAGCAGCTGGGACAATGATAATATCTAATCACATCCCAAAAAGACACCCTGACAGATAAGGACTCATCGCACTTCACCAGCACATGGAAGCCTTAATAGGCCCCATTCCTGTCTCTATTTTTTTTTTTCTGAAATATTTGGAGAAAATACGTCAAATAATTATTAAGATTTGTGTATTAAAAGAACAGTTACTTTGCAGAAAATAAAAAAAATATATTTTTTTTTAAATTATATCAAAAATTAATAGGGGGTAAAATTTTTAAAATTGGGTTTTTAAAAAAGTCTTTTAATAGAGCACAAGAGTGATGAGATGAATGTATTAAGGTTAATATTAGGAAAAATTAGTATTAAAATTTCAATTTTCATGAATTTTGTATTTAGTTTCTGAACCAAAAAGTTTCATTTTTTAAATATAACTTTTAAATGCATCGATATTGTTTTGATGTTAAAATTATAATTAAAAAGAAAGTTAAAGATATAAAAATAAAATTTTTGAGAGTTAATATATCTGAAAAAGTGAACTTTTTATTCAAAATCTAAATATAAAAGTCATAAAAAATTCAGGATTTTAATAATAATTTTCCTTAAATATTAGGACATTTAGGACAGGCCGGAATGGGAGATAGTGAGGTACAGGGCTGGGTTCCACATTTCCATACCAAACAACTTTTGGAAAATGGGAACACTGAATCTTGCTTGGAAGCTGCTCTATGTCCATTGCTCCAACAACAATAAATTTAAAGGTAAAAAGAAAATAAACCTTAGAAAAATAAAGGACAAACAGTAAAGGACAAATCTTTCTTTAAATCTAATCAAATATAACTTTATGCAAAAAAGGCAGGGCCCAATTCGAATGGTGGGTAAAGTTAAAATCACACAATTTGGTATTCTTCCCAAAAGCTAACCTTATTTTAGAAAACTGGCTAAAACAATCTCATGACCAATGAATGGTCATTTAAAAAAGAAGTATGGATTGGACTGATGTGATATTTAGACAAAAAAAAAAAAAAAAAAAAAAATGGAACACAGCTTTATTAAATGCGCTGCTTTTTTTAAAAATTGAAACAAATGCAATTATTTTATATTTATATAGTAGGTGGGGAACTCCTTAAATAGGCCTTGAAAAGACAAGGCAGTGGATTGGGATGGTCATTGGAGGCTGAGGCAGATATGCTTGAACAACCAAAAGTATATATATATATATATTTATTTTCAAATTCAATAAACTTTGATGGTCCATTTTCCTCTTTTCTCTTGTCTTGTTAGGTATGTTAGGTAAGAAGGGTTAATTTTTTTGGTTATTTTTTTTTGTCGGAAATCATTATTATGCATCCATTTTTCTTTCATTTTCTTATATAATTAAATTGTTATTCCATATAAATATCTGATTTATTTATTTTTCATGTTTTGAGTATTATCTTATTACGGTTTATTATTTTGTGTTAGCTTTTATCAATTTATTATGATTGATATTAGTGTTTTAAACAATTTAAAAAATAAAACATATTTGATCAGATAAATATATCAATTTAAATCAAGGCTATTAGTATACTCTAAAACTGAAATTTTATGAGTTTTAGTCATCATAAAATTTTCATTAGAGGCCTTGAATAGGCCTTGAAAAGACAAGGCAGTGGATTAGGATAGTCCGAATTGGCAGATATATATATATATATATATATATATATATATATATAACATATATATATATATATATATATATATATATATATATTTATTTTCAAATCCAATAAACCATGATGAGGTCCATTTTCTTCTTTTCTCTTGTCATGTTAGATAATAAGAGCTAATTTTTTTGAGATTTTTATCAGAAATCATTATTATGCATTCGTTTTTCTTTTATTTTTTTACATAATAAAATGGTTTTTTCATATAAATCTCTTATTTATTTATTTTTCGTGTTTTGGGTACTGTCTTATTACGAATTATTGTTTTGTGTTACCTTTTATCAGTTTGTTATGATTGATATTAGTGTTTTAGATGATTTAGCAGTCAAAGCATGTTGTCGAGATAAAAATATCGGTGATAGGAGACCAATCAGTATATTCCAAAACTGGAATCTTATGAATTTTTTAAATGTATAGTCTTTGTATCGGTTTATTATATTAATGCTATTAATTTGAATAATATAGCATTTTTTAATGTTTTAGGGGATGATTCTATGTCTCAATAGAATGTATTAATAGTTTGAATAAATAAAATTATAGAAAAAAGGGGGTATGAAATTAAAAAATTAATGTTGTGGCATGACACATTAATTGGCAGATTTCACAGCTGGAGTGGGGGATCTCCCAAAGCAGTGGATGGGAGGGATCTCTGCCGCCTGCAGTGGTGTCAACTTTGTTTTCAACTCTTGTATTTTTATTTATTTTGATAAATAAAAATATCTCTAAAGTTTTATATTAAATTATATACTAGGATTTATTTGGGATAAGTTTTAAAAGCCTAAAGAATATAATTTCAATCATTAAATTTTGGGTAGAGCCATGCCGCAAAGGTGAGTCAAAGGGAATGTAGTGGGAGTTTTGGAAAATTAATAAAAGCCAAACCAAATATAAGAAAATCATGTAGAAGTAAAAACGTCTTTTTTAAAGATACTATAAATGTAGTTAAAATTTCAAATTATGAAAATCACGCTTCAAAAGTCATTTTTGGTATGAGTTTAAAAAATTTTAAATTTTAGAAAATGTATTTTCAAAAAATACTTTGGCTTAGTTTGAAATCAAATAGTGAAAAAATAGAAAGAAAAAATAAGAGGAAAGAAAAATTGGAGTAAAAATAAAAAAATAGGTTTAAACTTATTAAATTAATTATATATACTTATCAAACTCATTTTATTTGTTTTTTTATATTATATAAAGACTAAGAAATTTAAAAATATATAAAACTTCTGAAATTTGATTTTTTATATTTTCACATGAAACCAAACATAAGAAAATTATATATTTTAGTTTTTTTCTAATATTTTTTACATTCTAAGCAGTATTTTAATTTAATTTTATAGTTTGTGAGACTTTAAAAACTTTTTTCTTTAGAAGATACTTCCAATTAAAATTTAAGATCATAATTTTAGAAAGTACAGAGCACTTTCCATTAAAGAAGTACACTACATTTACATATTTCTCAATATGATGAATTTTTATTTATTTTGAGCCACCAGGAAATATATATATATATATATATATATATATATATATATATATATATATATATATATATATATATATATATATATATATATATAGGTTTATAATGGGGGAGGTTTTCTCGTATTTAGGTTTTTTTAGAAAAAAAATTACTAAAATAATTTGCAAATGAAAATAATTAATATTATAGTTATTAGCTATGGCATTAATTTTTTTTTAAGTTAATGTCACAGTGGTGATTATAATATTGTTTTTTTCAAAAAAAGTAAATACCATAGTTATTAACTATGAGCTATTACAAATATTTTAAAATTTTTTTAAGTTAGTACCATAGTAATTTGCGATTCACGAAATTACTGTTACATATTAGTTTGAATATTATTTTTATTTTCAAACTATTTTAATATTATTTTAAAAACTAAATATATCCAAAACTCTATAATAAGGCTATGGTTGATTGGTCACGTACTCACAAAGCATGCATGTTTTTGATTGTTGAGTGAGTTTGTTGAGTTTTGGGTCAAAATGGTATTTTTATTTTGAAAAAAAATCGATTCTATGTCACTTTTAAATTTTTTTATTCAAAATAGTCTATAAAAACCATAATTAAAAACTATGGTTTATTCTTTTAATTAAAGCCGTATGTTTTATTTTTGAATTAAAGATGCAATTTGAAAATATGCTTTTATTTTTTAATTAAAGTTATAGTTTCTAACCGTAACTTTAGTTAAAAAATAAAATCATGGATTTGGAATCTAAAATTAAATTAAAAAATAAAATCTAAAAAATCTAAAAATGAAGCCATGTTATAAGGACGTTTTTTGAAAAAAAGTTGCAAGGTGATTGGAATGAATGAACTTTTATTTTATTATTTATAAAATGGAGTTATTTTGAGAGACCTAAACTCGAGGTTGTTTCCCAGTCAGCAACACTAACTCAGCATGCCAGTGAAATGATGCATAATTACACAACATGGGTGGGTTGGGTTGGGCTGCTCCTATTTCTGGTTCTTGTCATAATGATATAGTCATGGAACTTTTCTCTCTCTCTCTCTCTCTCTCTCTCTCTCTCTCTCTATCTCTCTCTTATATATATATATAATATTAGGATTGATAAAATTTAACATAATAAGTGACACGATACCGATACCAATCTAACATGATTTTTACGAATTTGAATTGAGTATAATCATATTTATATTAATCAGTTTAATATGTTTAATAAATAAATTAAAGCGTGGTATGACATATCTAACATAAATTTGAGTGGTGGAGTTAAGTTTAATTCCTTATAATAATTAATTAATCTATTTAATACGTTATTTGTGTCAAATATGGATTATTAAATTATAATTTCATATTAAATTTAAATAATAAAATTAATAAATATTTTAAATTTAATAGGTTATTTATATTAAATATGAATAGATGATTAATTATAATTCTTATTATTTAAATAATTAAATTAAATGAGTTATATTCGTATTGATTTATGCGAATAAATGAGTTGAGTATGAGCAGCCAGTCCGCATTTTCGAGGCGGAAGTGACGCAGGTAATGTGGAAGGCCCATGATATGCACCAAAATCAGGCTGAATCTCGCGTGAAGCAAGGAAGAAGGATAATCCCGATAGCCTCTTATCCTGCAAATCCGACTAAATCTGCTGCCGAGGAAAGTAGGATAATGCACGATAAGCAGTTTATCACTTGGATCAATCCCGGATAAGCGATAAGGGGAAAATGAAAATTCTCTAATAAGTACTCCTTAGTATCATGACCATCAGATGTATCAGCTAAAAGCAGAAAATATCCCGTCCCAATGGGAAGAATCGCTATTCTTATCAATTTAAGAGAGGAAAAACATATCATAATAAATACTAGATTTCTACTTACTGTCGGTGAAAGGTCACGCAAAATTATTCGCCTCTGCGATCTATCTTTTCTTCCTAGCGGCGCTTAGGTATCGGGCTGACCCACGGTACAATCCCTCATCGACCCTTTTTTTTTACTTTCTTGTGCTTTGGGGAGTGCGATTGCAGTGTGGGACAGTTAATACTTGACACTAGTTGTTGAAGCATGATATTCATATTAAACCAAATCCTACAAGCAGACTTTTAGGAGGTTGGTCATTTAACGTGTGTGAGTTTGGTTTAGGGAGGTCACGGGTTGAACCCTGCCAGCCCTACGAATTTCCCCATTTATTGATTTAAAAAAAAAGTCCATAATGGACTCTGACTCTCCACGTGCACGGGTATGAGGTCGTATGCACGTGAGAGAGGGTGTTGAAGCATGATATTCATATTAAACCCAAATCTTCTGAACGAGAGCTTTTGGAGAGTTAGTCAATTTCACACCCAGATTTATTGATGACTTCCAGCAAACATAGCTCAATCGAATTAAAAAAGCATCATCAAATATTAATACAATTATTATTCAAATTAAGCCCAAATTAACAAATATTGACATAATATATATATTAACACTACACAGTGCCACCCTAGGTAAGTGTGTCGAGTAGTCAAGCTCATCCTTGGTCTGGGGCAGGCAAACCCACGTGGCTATCTACTTACTGATCAATCGGTTTCAGGTTTTAGGCCTTTGGGTCATCTATTGGCCATTCTTATCCTTCTTCTCATTGCACCTTCTTTCAGCCCCATTACAATGTAGCGAGGATTATGTCCAAAAATAATCTTTAAGACAAAAAAAATTCAAAAATTTGTTTCGAACAATGTGTAAATTAGCTCTTCTTATTCTACAGTAAAAATTAAGTGTTTGATAGAGTGTATGGATTTTGTCGTAAAATTAAAGCGTAAGTGATGTGATTTATTTTAAATATATATATTTATAGTTATATGAGCATCACCAATCAGGATACAACTTTATGTTCAAAAGCCTGGTATTGATTATGGTTTTTTTTCCTTTTGAAAAAATTTAAAATAAGAGACTAATTTGGTATTATTTTGAAACATGAAATATTTGAGATTTTTCTTAAGATTATTTTGAGATAAGGAACTCTTAAGCGACATCTTAGGCTGGGCGGCTTAACTATTTTCTCCTTGCAATGTCTTTCATCAAAGTATTTCTTAACACCACGCGGACAGAAGGATGTTACCATCCATTCACATATAGGACTCTAAAACTCCACATGTAAATGACATATTCAGAGTACATGCTTATTAATCTTGATTGTGCTTGAATATGTCAGAGAATGTAATCGCATAACCATAAGTTTCTAGACTAACAATATCATAACATACTATAAATCCCAAAACATTAGACCTGAATCATGCATAATAGGCAAACCCTAAATAATCATGTTTTTACCCATTTAATTGAAGAGATATAATGTTTGTTTAGAGGAAGTGTGCCTGTATCTATTGTCGGAAGTTGTTGAATATACGGGTTAGATATGTTGAATCAATGATAAGCAGCGGCGGAAATAAAAAAATTATGACGCATCGGGATTGGCGGTTTGATGAAATAAGCGATGAATCGAGAAATCGAGATCTTACCTGCTGTAGACCGGTCCCTTTTCGACTAGTGCGAGTTTGCTTGATCGCGCCTGCGGCCGAAACACAAGCGAACTCCTTGCGGAAGCGATCCGCGACAGCGAGCGAGAGCGATCGCGGTGTCTGGCAGCGCGCAGGTATCACGAACAACTGGATGGGATGGATGTGCTGGCACCTTATGATAGATGTACCTTCGCAGCCAAAAGACACCTTAGTGTCTTCCAAAACTCTAAAGAAATTCTCTCAAAACGCCCACTTCAAAAGAACCACCACCTTTTAGATGATAAACCCCATATTTATATCAAACCTCCCAAACCCTTTTATTAAAACGAATTTAAACCAAATTCCATAAACTATTAATGGGCTTGGGCTTGGGCTTGGGCTTGGGCTTAATCATGGGCTAAAGAGAGAGCCTTTCTAACATCCCATTATAGCGCATTCTTATGTGTGACCCTATAAGTTCACTCAATGTTGGCAGCAGGGCCCAAATCATATTCTAGCCCACAGTTACCAAGTGGTCTCTAAGCGAACATTATAACTACCCAATCAAGTGAATTCGATGACTTGAAAAACCTTACCATAGTATGATATTAGTCTTTGTCACACGATGTCTCGATTAAGCGCAAGCATGGATAAGTCATCTTTATACAGCAATCGTTTCTTGATTCTCAAGTAGTGACTAAACAAATGATATTGATAACTCCTATCGTCTCATTCGAGCCGCGACCATGCATTTCCGGTCTCATATCGAGAGGCGATAAACATCTCACTTTCGATTAAGAAGCGGGACAAATTCGCCAGCTATCACTCACATTCCTCCACATGATTTACTACGTACTTGACCACTTGCTTTGTATTACCATCTTGTTAAAGGCGTCATTGAGCTCGTCGAAGACATGAAGTTCCTCGTATAGAATCCATGGTGAATTCAGGTCGAAGGACTCAAATACCACTACTGCAATGAGAATTACTGATGACATAATCCATGTAGTATTTCTCATAGTGGGTTAGTCCAATAACATGAACTTAACATGTATTTATGTTCTGAGTAACATCTTATGTTCATAACTAGCAAAACGTGGTCTTTTCTCAGAAAACATAATAGTCTTACTTCATTATTATTCCCACAATAATGATCGAGCTATGAGGACTATTTAGAATAGTGTTCTTATGTCTTAAGGTTTTACTATCAAGTCACATACTTGATGACATAAAGCGGAGCCAACTATTCAAGGATATGATTTTATCAAGTTAAACACAATTTAAATAACAAGATAAAATGATAAATGCCTCGTGTATATAAACATATAATGACAATGTATATGCCACTAAGCTAGAGCATATCACTAACAATCTCTCCCACTTTACTAGCTTGATTAGGCATAAATCGAATGCCTATCAATCTAAGATATGACTATCATGCTTTATTTGTGAAGAGGTTTAATTCGAAGGATCGGTAACATTGTTATCGAGTATGAACTCTACATATCTTGAACATCTCCTACGTAGTGATCTCACGAATGAGGTGCAAGCAGCCTAAGTATGTGTTTTTTGATCGCTAATGTGATCTAGGCTCCTTGGCTTGAGCAATAGCCCCATTGTTGTCCACGATGGACGTCATTGGGTTTTGCTGTGCTTTGGGAACAACGCGATCTAAAAATGAAAATTTTGATCCAAACTGCCTCCTTAGCTGCATATGAGGTAGCTATGTACTCAGCCTTTGTAGTAGAATCGACCACGGTGTCTTGCTTGGAATTTTTCCAGCTCACAACACCTCCATTCAAAAAAGCACAAAACCAGAATGCGATCTAAAGTCATCTAAGTCAGACTGAAAACCAGCATCAATATAACCACTTATAACTAGCTCGCCTTCTTGTCCACCATAAATCAAAAAAATATCCTTGGTTCTTCTCAAGTACTTAAGGATATTCTTGGTACCCAATCGGTGACATTCACTGGATCATTGGAATCTACTTGTGTTAGCAAGGCGTAGGAGACATCGGTGGGTCTGGCTTATGACATACGTGATAAAACCCAATGGCCGAAATATGGGTTTTATCCGTAACGCTTTCTCAGTCCTTCGTGGTTGGACATTGAGACTTAACGAGCTTGTGCCATGAGACACATTAGCGAAACCTCTCTTAGAATCTTGCATGCTAAACCTCTTTTAGCACTTTGTCTATATACCCCACTTGACTCGGGCGAAATGCTTGGGTGAGATCTATCTCTATAATCTTTATATTTAGGATGTGAGCGGCTACCAGTCTTTCATTGAAAAACATTTCCCCAAACTCAAAACTTGACACTCTGAGGTAGGGTTGTCATTTTCCAATAGAGTAAGATGTCGTCCACATAACACTAAAGAACAGAATTTGCACTCCCATTAACCTTCTTGTATCATGGGGCTCAAATCTTCATTTTCATAAAGAAGCGAACTCTTTATGACCTCGTCAAAGCGAAGATTCTGGCTTATTAAAAACCTACTTTAATCCATAAATGGATCTTTAGGAAGCACACCCTATTAGGATACTTAGGATCGACAAAACCCTCAGGTTGTGTCATGTACACATCCTCGAGTAAGTTTAAGTTTAGAAGCAGTGTTTTGACATCCATTCTTAAAATCTCGTAATCATAGTAACGTAGCCGATAGCAAGAAGAATCCTAATAGACTTAAGCACTCTTGACAATTGAAAAGGTCTCATCATAATCAATACCATGAGTTTGTTTGAAACCTTTTTGCGTGAAGTATTCAGGAACTTGAGAAGGTCGTATCATGTTTGATCTTATGAACCCCCGTTTTAAACCAATGACCTTAGCCTGGTGGATTAACCAAATTCAAACACGGTTATAATGCGTGATTGCATAAGACTTCATGGCTTGAAGCCGTTTTTCAGAAGTTGGGCTCATCATTGCCTCATGATAAATTTGTGGGCTCATCGCCGTCCACTAAGCTCTATGATTTTGTAGAGTCGGTTATGAGAGAAATCCGTATCTCTTGGGCTCGTGATGAATCTGTGGACCTTCGTGGGCCTTGGCTATACGATGTCGGCTCGACAATTGGTTTGTGAGTCTTGTAGAATTTCCATGGAACGCTTGGTGGCAACTTGTGGTTCTTGAACTTCTTCAAGAGATGTCTTACTCCCATGACTCTTTTGGAGATAAACTCTCTTTCCAAAAAGACTCCATTACGAGCAACAAACACTTTATTCTCAGATGGGATGTAAAAGTAGTACCCTTTTGTTTTCCTTTGGATACCCGTAAATAGCACTTATCATATTTGGATGCTAGCTTATCAGAAGCTTAACGCTTTACATAAGCTTCACAACCCCAAATCTTAAGAAAAGACAAACCAGGACGCTTTCACATCCTGACTCATATGGTGTTTTCTCAACCGCTTTCGATGTAATTCTATTCAATAAGAACGTAGTAGTCTCTAATGCATATCCCCAGAAGGACATTGGAAGATCTGTTTGACTCATCATAGATGGAACCATATATAATAATGTTCGATTTCTCCTTTCAGATACACCATTCCATTGTGGTGTTCCTGGTGGAATGAGTTGTGAGACTATCCCACAATCCTTAAGATGATCATCGAAATTTTGAGAAACTAAATATTCACCTCGATGAGATCGAGAAGTGTTTGATATTCTTTCGAAGCTGATTACGTACTTCATTCTTGAATAATTTGAACTTTTCAAATGATTCGAGACTTATGCACCTCATTAAGTAGATAGTAACCATATCTGCTAAAGTCATCGTGGTAAAATATTTGAAGTCTTGATAACCTTATCCTCTAGCAATTGAGCTTATTGGTCTCACAAACATACGTATGTATAAGGCCCGATAAGTCACTGCCCTCTCGTGTGTCTGAGAGCCTTGGTCATTTTGCCTAGTAAACAAGATTCACATGTTTTAATGACTTTAAGCCAAATGAATGTATTGGCCACATCTTGATGGAGCTTCAAAGATGCGTTCTCATTGACATGGCCTAGCGACAATGCGAAAAGTAAGGTTGGATTCAAGAGTCGTTGGACTTGAGAACTCACCTCTTAGTATCGATGTTATGGAGATGGGCTTAGGTTGTTCCAAGTTTAGAGCGTAGGGGGCCATTAGATAAATGAGCATTCCATAAAAAAATATGCGCATTATAGATAAGAAATATTCTTAATAATAAGTAGAAATCCATCCACGTCTAAGCGAAAAGCTGAAATAATTTTTTTGCTCACAACGGAACACATAATAATAACAATTCTTTAATTGGAAAGCAGTCCATTAGGCAAAGTCGAATCATAAGAAACTCCTACGGCTAACAATCGCTGACTCTTTGCTCCACTCGCTCATAGGTCCACTTAGCCTTGCGTGATCTACGCTGCGAGGCCACGCACATTTACAATGTAAGGTCACATCCGAGTATCTAATACCCATGAAGCGAAGTAGGCAGTTGACTTCATAACATAAATACACTGAAGTGGTACTTTTATTTACTCTTCTTTTTTCTTTAGATCTTCCAAGTAGAAGCTTCTGACTCCTCTCTTTGTAGCACCGGTTCCTATAAGCTCACAATGCATCATCTAGCTTTGTAGACCAATCTTTTCTACTTACAACATTCATGATTTTATAAAATTTTTCTTATTCTCCCTATTGTAAATTTACGCGCCCATTTGACGAGGTGGGAAGCGATCATTATGTCTTATTCCATATCTACTCATAGTTTTTGCAAAAGCTGTTATTTGCAAAATGTCTTCCCTCTCTTGATAGGTGCAGGTGCTCAAATCTGCTCAAAAAATATTTCCTTTGTATAAAACTTCCAGGCATAATTGTATTAGCATCATCTATGGAACAAGCTATCGCTTCCACCCATTTGGATACATAATCCACATTTAAGAGAATGTATAGATTTCCAAATGATGATGTAAAAGGTCCCATAAAGTCTATTCCCTAAACAAAAAAAATCAGCACCACTAGGATTCCTTGTAGGGGCATTTCATTTCTTCTGTTTATGTTGCCCATTCTCTGACATTTATCACAATGTTTTACCCATTCAAAACAGTCATTGAATAGAGTAGGCCAATAAAAACTTGATTGGAGAATTTTTGGGCTATTTTATCCCTTGCAAATGTCTCATATGGTGATGCATGTCATTTATCGATGATTTCACCTTGTTATTTATGTTTAATTTACACATCTTCTGATAATCATATTTCACTTTCCTCTTCTAAAAGTAATGGATATCCATATATAAAACACGCTATCGGTCCTCGACTTCCTTTTAATTTGGTAGTGAAAGTCATATGGCATAAGTCCACAAGCTAAGTAATTCACAATATTAGCATACCAAGGTGTTTGGACTAATAACAAAAACAATTGCTCATCAGGAAAGTTTTCTTCTAATTCACTTACTTTTTCTTCTTTAGTAGTCTTTTCCAATATAGACAAGTGATCAACTATCACGGTAGCCATTTACCACTCTTGTCTTTAATTTCCAGATCAAACTCTCGCAGTAATAATACCCATTTGATCAGTCTTGGCTTGGCATCTTTCTTTGTCATCATATATCTAATTGCAGCATGATCAGTGTGTATTATAACATGGGACCCCACTATGTAAGGCTTAAATTTTTCACAAGCAAACACCATGGCCAACATCTATTTTTCAGTTGTAAAGTAGTTCTCTTGAGCTTCATTGAAGGTTTTGTTGGCATAGTATATGGCCTTGAATATCTTCTCTGTTCTTTGTTCCAGCTCACGACTCCCATGGGCACCAATCACTAGCATTACACATAATTTCAAATTCCTTGTTCCGATTAGGTGTTACCATGATGGAGTGCTGTAACTAACATGGATTAATTTCATCAATGCGGCTTTGCATAGTGTCGAAATCAGAGCACTTGCATCTTTTTCAAGTAATTTGCATAATAGTCTAGAATTTTTGAGAAGTCCTTTATGAATGTTCTATAAAAAACCAGCATGTCTAGGAAACTTCTTTATCCCTTTTCCTTTGTTGTAGGTGGCGGGAGAGTTTACCATGATAAGAAACCTTTGCTTGGTCTACCTCTAATCCCACTACAGAAATTTTGTCCCAAGACAATACCCTCTGTTACCATGAAATGACATTTTCCCCCCGATTTAAAGGGCTTGAATTCTTGTCTTAACACCTTTAGTACCGTTTCTAAATTTTCCAAACAATTCTCAAAGCTGGATCATATCTTGAGAAGTCATCCATAAGATTTCCATAGCCTCTTTCCACGATGCGAAAACATAGACATCATGCATCTTTGGAAGGTGGCATAAACATTACATAATCGAATAACATCCTTCTAAAGAAAATGTGCCATAGGACATGCAAATATGATTTTCTCTTGATCCTTAGGGTTTTTCTTTCAAATCTGGTTATAACTAGAATCCATCAGCTTGATGGGGGTGTCTGCTGCTTTGCCACAGCATTTGGTTAATGAAAGGTAAGAGGATAATGATCATTTACGTTGCTTGAGTGTTTAGTTTTATGTAGTTTATACACCCTCCATTACGTCACGGTTCTTGTAAAGGGTAATTAATTCTTCTCATTTCGAATCACGGTGAATCCACCCTTCTTAGGAGGAACCACATGAGCGGGCTCGCAGAGCTGTACGAGAGATTGCATATGAAGCACGCATTCAGTCATAAGTACTTCTTTTCTAACAACTTCTTTCATTATTGGATTCAACCTTCTTTGACTTTCAACAGAGGTCTTTGCATTATCCTCTAAAAGGATCTTGTGCATGCAGATGGAAGGACTAATTCCTTTTAAATCTTCTATAGACCAGTCAATTGTTTCCTTGTATTTTTTGAGAGTTTCAAGTAGTTTCTATTCTTCAGATTCTGTCAATGTAGCTGAAATAATAACTGGTTTTGCTCTTTATGGTTCTAAGAAAGCATACTTTAATTGATTTGGTAATTCACCGCCGAGGATTGCCCTTTTGAGTACTACATTTCTTCACCTTTATGTTCATTGTCCGCATTTTACATCTTTATTTTCATTAAATACAAATCTTGCTTCTTTTAGATTCAAAATTGGAGTTTAAATTCAACATCAAGAACATCCAGATACTAAATTCATCTCAATTTTTCATTCATTGGTCTGAATCTTACAATCATTTTATTAGTTCGAACTAATGGGTACTTTCATTTCTGATCTTACTATCCAACATTGTCAAATTAAGTTTGTATCAAGATGTGATTTGAGATTGAAGTGCATTGCCTCATCTCAACCCTTAGAGTAAGCTCTCATTTCTTCACATCTATCAAAGTTGCTCCTGTAGCAAGGAAGGGCCTTCATTTAACGGCGGGAGGGACTTGTTTGTGCTTTCTTGATAACTCCAACCTGATCCCGAAGAAATGACTTTTATTTTGATAAGAACATCATAGAATACCCTCAGGTTGAGCTAAGGGTTATGTTTGCCATACGCGAGGGAGTATGGTTGTGGGAGTGAGCTCCCAGGCAATCTCTTAATTATAGATAAAGGAGCATCCAGCAGTTGATGTTGGCTCAGTGTCTGCAGTGCTTTTCCGTCTGAGAATTCCTTATTGTGCCAGAATAGTGAAGGTGCGAGATGCCTCAACACCTCTGGTAAGGACCTGCAGACAAGTACTTCTGTGAGTTGATGTTAATTTCCTTCCACTCCTTCATGATTTTTATTTTACGCAAGAAATATCATGTCATGAGATTTAGCATAATGAGGCATTGAGGTCGTACCTCTAAAGGGATATTAACTTCCATTTTCTTGAACTTATGTTCAAGAATTTGAAATTTCTTTTCCTAACTTAAGATTTTGCGACCTTTGAGAATGGCACTTGAGGAGCCTTAGCTTGAATCTCTTCCTTCTTCTTTAGAACTCCTCTTGACTTCTTTGCTTTCTTTGCATTTTGCACTTCTCTCTTCTTCAACTACTTCAGAACTTTACTGCTTCAGTTCTTCTCTAATTTCTTCTTTCTCTTCCTCTGTTTTCTTCTATTCTTCTTTTCTGCCTTCTATATCTCTTCTACTTCTTAGTGTAACCACCATACAATCCTTTGAATTTTTCCTTATGTTACTTGGAAATGCATACTTGGATTGATTCTACATAAATGCAGGGCTAGTTGCTACTTGTGTTCAATTCTTGAAGAGGCATTAGTATTGGCTTTGGCTCTGGTTGTGTTTGCCTAAAATGCTGCTAGATCAGTAAATTTATGCTTTTGGATGTTTAACAACCTCTTATTTTCTCCCATGAAAGTCAGCATCTGTTCTTCAAAGGAAGAAGATCTCCTTTGTCTTTGATTTTACGCCCTCGACTTCTAGCTGGCACGTTGTTGTTGGAACGGGTGAAGCATGATGTTTGTCGAAAAGTGCTGGTGCGTGACCTTCTTTGGTACCTCCCTCCCATATGAGAAATTCTCATGGTTCTTGAGTGCTGGTGTGTAATGAGTTAGCAAGTTAAGGTTGGGCTTAAAATTGTAAATTCTAGTAGCATTAAGATAATGTGCCTCCTTAACTTGATAGGGACCCTCATGGGGTAGTCCCTCTTGAACACTATTCCTCTTCTTATTTTCATCAACTGTTCCCACTTCATTTGTTGAGTGCATTCTTCTCTCATGATTCCCCATTTTGCTCATCAATGTATCTAATTTTGCCTCTATGGCAGTCATCCGGTTCAGCTCTAGCATACCACTCCCTTTCAATCTGCTGCTACTCCTTGAAGTTTCAGATGGAGCTTTATAGTTGCATTTGCCAAGATCTTCTATCAAAAGCTTGCTTTCCCTCAACCGTTTTTTCTCTTAAAAGCTCCTGGCCAAATTTGCATCAATTATACCCTTGGAGGTATAATTCATAGCATGATAAAAAATATCCATCTGAGTGGTTAGATCTATTCCATGCATGGGGCATCTTTTCAACAATCTTTTGTATCTTTCCCATGCATTGTAGAGACTTTCATCCTCTCCCTACTTGAAAACTATAATTTCCTCTCTCCTTTTAGAAGTGAGGGCAGGAGGGAAGAATCTGCTCATGTAAGCCTCCACTAACTCTTCCCAATTGTTCAGATCCGATTGGCGGTGGCTGAAACCAAGGATTCTTGCCACTCTTGTGAAAATGGAAATAGTTGCAGCTTGATCACTTCTAGTTTGACCCCATTCAACTTGATTGTATTAGCCATCCTCATGAATCTTCCCATATGCTCATTGGGATCTTCACTAGGATGCCCAGTAAATTGGTGTTGCTGCACCATTGTGATGGCTTGGCTTTAGTTCATTATTTGCCTTGATAGCGAGCGGAGTCTCACACTAGAGTATTCATCTTGAATCTTGGCCTCCAAAAAAGTCCTCCGCCCAGTCATTTGCCTGTGGTCTCTCGGTTTTACGCTATTACGGAATAGGTTGCATTCTTTCTCTCGATTTGCGCAATTTGTTGCTTTAACACCTTTAACTTTTCTCGGATTTCTCGGTGTTCTCTCCAGGTTACGTATGCGCACGGTTTCTATGCGTATGTAGATATTCACGAAAATAGAAGCACACTAAGATCACATTAAATACGTGGAAAGCGACTATGTCGATTAAGCTCATAAATTTTTTGGTAGCTTGCTCAACTCTTTGACATTAAAAACTAATTTTGATTTTTACTGAAATTTATGATAAAATAAATAAAAAATAATACAGTGCATGATTCTATTTGATTTGAATACGTATTTAAGTTTGCTGCTTTCTCATTCTGAAACGACGGTGCCATAACTTGTTTGATTGATATTTAAACATTGACAGAGAATCCCAGTGAAATAATTAACCAGTTCATCGAACTTTTCGGTCCCGGTTGGAATGAAAAAGTAAACTTACGATTGAAATTTAAAAATTTTTGATAAAAATATGTGTTTAACCCTTTTTGAAAAAGGGACCGTAAAATTGATTTTAGGTGCAAATCACTTCAAGTGCCACGGTCATGCAGGTAATAAAATGGATTTAAGTCAAGAGATATCATTGTCCGCAGAGGTTGATATTAAATGCAAGGGTCAAGTACCCCATCTACTAGATCTTACCATTTGAACTGAGGGATTCAGAATGGTTTGTTTCTAAAAACTTAGCGGCAATAAAGCGGATAAAAACTCCATAACTACATGAAAATAATTCAAATAAAATGGAATGAAAGATTTCCTTTAGGTAAAAAGAAACAACGGGAAAGAGATCAATGTATAATTATGAATTTACGCATCATTTTCGAAACATGGTTAAGCCATTAGTTTGTTTGAACTTATCAAAAGATCTGAGGGTAGTATAGTTTAGTTCCTCCATAAAACTACACATTTCAACGATTAGAGATCCATATTCCTTTTCGGATGCATGGGTCCCAATGGAGTTAAGCAATAGAATAGAAACCTCTTTATAAGATCACGAGAGTATTTTTTCCTTTTCGGTGCCATTACCCATTTCTTAGGATTGAAGACTTCTTGCCTATAGATAGAGTATTGCAAGCCATCTCTAATATAATTAGCGCTTTCATCACATCTAATTTGATTAGATTCTCTATTTCCTTGATTAGATTTATACTAACACGGGATCAAGATCCTCTTATCATATTGAGGAGAAAATTTTGATCAATTAAATTGATACATCATCTAACTATCCTCACACCATGAGTAAGTTAGCGATCTATCTAAGTGATATGTCATAGTTCAGTAGTTCCATAATAGTAGTCTAACATACCCCCAAATAACTGCTACATACTCTCAGGAATCTCCATCTCTGTGTCACTCAGAGGACTTCTTGGAAATTAGAGCAGAATACGATCATTTTAAAATTCTAGTACTATTATTGAGAGCAGTAGTTTTAAGAACAATACCCGATTAAATAAATCAAACATTCGAACTATGACCTTTTTCAAGTTAGCGAGAAGAAATAATAATCAACATCGATCCATTCCCACATGGAGCTTAGTTTTTCAAAATTTGGATCACAAATAACAATGACTAGCGATAAAGGTAAAAATTCACTAAAATTGTGAGCAATTGAAAAAAATGAACTCTAGAAAATTTCCAAATTCATTTAATCAAACAGTAATGAATTTTTTTTTTTTTTACAACGAACCCGACTTGAGCTTTTTACACCATATTCTGCTTGTTCAATCCCAAAAGTGTTGAAATTCTACTCTAAAACTAAACAAAAGAAAAGAAAAATAAAAGAAAATAATATACAAGAGTCTCCAGCTACCCAGAAGTTCCTGGTTTGGCGGAAGCTGCACACAGTGCCCTAGATGCGTCTATTTATAGATTTTGAATGATGGGCGCGCCACATGCACTGGTGGCTGGATCCCGAAAGATTCTGTGTGGTCTGCTTTGGCGAGCATAGGAGTTTCCGTCGTGACATAGTTTTTCATCTTTAATAGATCCGACATCTTTTCATGGCATGCAGTTTCTATCGCGACATATTCTTATGCTCTCTTCTTGAATTATGTTGTGACTTAAGTTGACAATGTTGCGACAATTCTTAGATACCTTGTAGCTTGAATGCTTGAATAGTGTGTCGCAACATCAAGTTCTTTGTCGTGGCCCGAGTTCCTTTTCTTTGCTCTGCTTTGTGTGAAACAAAGTTTTACAGTCTTTGCTACGCACATGCCCGCGACCCTGGCTTCCGGTTGTTTGTGACTTAATTTTGCCTTGAAGGATTTAACCGTTCATTGTTGTGACGTAGTAAAGATTGTTGCGACATTATCTTTGTTGTTCTTTTCAACCTTTGTCACGACTGAGTAAAACATTGTCCCGATAGAGTTTCTCACAGTTGCCTGGGTCTGTTGTCATGACAGACTTTCCTTTGTCACGACCTAATCCTCTTTGATCTTGGTTGTTGGCTGAACTGTTTGTTGCAACATTAAAGTCTTTGTCGCGACATATTTGTCTTGGTTGGTCTCATGTCTCTTCCATTTTCTTTCGCGACATAAAACATCTTTGTCGCGACAAAAATCTCTTACTCAGTATTTTTATTGTCGCGACATAATCTTCTTTTGTCGCGACAGAGATTTCAACATTGTTTTCTTTACTATGTCGCAACATAAGTTTCTGTGTCTTTCTTCTCAACTTCCATCGCCAGCGTGGCAATTTTGTTTGCAACGATTTCACACTTCAACCTCATCTTTGTGTTTTCCGCGACTTAAAATTCTCTATCAGCGACAAATCTTCTTATC
Source organism: Tetrastigma voinierianum (assembly GCA_016808115.1). Classification (NCBI taxonomy): domain Eukaryota; kingdom Viridiplantae; phylum Streptophyta; class Magnoliopsida; order Vitales; family Vitaceae; genus Tetrastigma; species Tetrastigma voinierianum. The sequence continues at coordinate 67,307 of JAEQBH010003442.1, forward strand.
CTTCATCAGCGACTTTGAATCTTGTGTCGCGACGCAGTTATGTACATCATGACTTATAATACGCCTTGGTCTTGTATCTCATGGTACGAAATGTCTGTCGCAACATAGAAAAATTATGTCGCGGGCCTTTGTCTTGATCTGTCTCATTGTTTTGTTACTTTCTGTCGCGACATAAAATTTCTCTCTCGCGATAGAGCTTTTCTGCTATCTTCGATTCTTTTATGTAGAAAAGTTGTGAGATGTAAAGTGACATGAGTTTCATTACCATGTGCTTGGTCGGTGTCGAGCATGAGTTAGGAATATCGCGACATTTTTTCTTTATGGAGCTTCTCGGCTTTTATTGACATAAAAATCCATTGTCGCGATAGAAATCAGTCAGTCTATAAAAAATTATGTATGGCTTGATCTTCATTTATGGCGAGTTCGGCTTGATCCTTGTTGCGACACTTAACTCTGCTGGACCATTGAGATGCATGCAATATTCTGAAACATGTGGTAATGAAAGTTTTGCCCTTGTCATTTTTGCTTTTCTTGTAAGATTGCCTCTCATTTTTATTAAAAACTTGCAAAACAAAATTTGGTGAATATTCCATAATTGACATTAAAATGAATTATAAACTTCTAAAATTATGCGAAAAATGGATAAAAAATAGATGAGTTTAAGGACTCATGATACCAATTACGTGGAAAAGGCTTGTGTTACCCCTTGTCTATGGGGGGCAAAGCCGGTTTGAGTCTTGAGAAATGGTTGTGAAGTATTGGTTTAGGAAAAACGGCCAGATCTTATAAAGATGATCAAATCCTAAAAGTAGCTATTTGACCCGTTGGCTGGTTTAGAGATATGGTATGCTAAATAGTGAAATGTGTGAGTATCGGGGCCATTCCCGAGGCTATGCTATTTTGCGCCGAACCGTCGGGATTCATGTCATACTTGATTCTGCGTTTAGCCAAGCTATGCGAGTGATGGTCGAAAATCTTGGTCTTATCACTGATGTTATTTTCTACTCGGTGAAATCTCGAATTCTACTAGATTAGATTTCTTTTTCTTTAAAACATTTAATAAAAATTCTTTCATTAATCCCCATTTAGATAGTTCAATCTTCAAATTAAGCGGTTCAAAAATAGTGATGATCACTTGGAGTAGTAAGGGTGGTTGATCTTTTGAATTTTCCTCATGCGATCTCTATGGAATGATATCGGACTCCCCAGAGTCCACTTTATTACTGTGTGACCTGTGCACTTGAGTGATTTAGACCATGTTGAATTTTAAACATAGCATTATATTGGCTTGACGAGAGAAAACAATCTTTTACATATTAAGGTATCAAAAGCGAGTTTTTGGCGACTACTTAGGGGGCCCAGATCTAGTTCTTGGTAGGCGTGTTAGAATTTAGTTACATCATTTAATTACATCTAACAAGTTTTTAGCGTTACATTGTTGAGGATTGAGTAGAGTTTAAAGATCAATATTCAAGCCAAAAAGAAAATTTCTAATTTGGACATTTTATCTTTTATTCAAATATTTTTAGAAAAAAAAATCTAAAAATAGTATTAAATGAAGAAGTAGATTCAGTATTAAATGAAGAAGTAGATTTAGTGTGTGTCTTTCTTTTGTACTAATCATGTTATAATAAATGTCTATCTAGTGAACTTACTTTGATGTTAGTGTGCTATAATTTCAGGTGATTCTTACATGCATAGAAGGATTGGAGTTGATTTATTACCACTTAGACATTGAAATTTGCAGAAGATGCTAAATCAATCTCGAAAGAAAAAACGGCCAACGAAGCATCCCGATCATGGCGAGAAAGAAGGCGAGGCTAATCGAGAATATACCAATTACCAGGCGAGACCTTAGCGAGACAAAGGAGAATGGAGGACTTTTGATGGCCGATCATTAGAAGAATGCCAGTGTGAGACGGCCGCCCATAGAGAGCGAAACAACTTGGGTGAGCATGCTTTCAGATCACCATGGTGCGTGAGAACTATTCATTTGGGCACCACTAGTGAAGATCCAAATGACACACAGATGGGGATTCTTGAGGATGGCCAACAACGGCAAGCTAAATGGAGTAAATCTAGATTATTTATCAAGTTCTTGATTGTTCCCATTTTCACTAAGGGACATTGCAGCTAGTTGGTTTGAGTCCCTACCATATGGATCAGTGAGTAATTGGGAGGAGCTGGTGGAAGCATATTTGAGTAGATTCTTCCCTCCTGCTCTCACTTCAGAGAAGAGAGGGGAAATTATTGCCTTCAAGTAGAAAGAAAATGAGTCTTTGTATAATGCTTGGGAGACATACAAGTAGCTGTTGAGGAGATGTTCCATGTGCATGGGATTGAGTAGATGACTCGGATGGACATTTTCTACCATCTTTATGAATTACACTTTGAAGGGAATTGTGGATACGACCTCTTGAGAGGTGCATTGAGAGGAAAATGCTGAGGAAACTGCATAGTTGATGGGAACTATCAAGGCGACTATAGAGCTCCATTTGAAGCTTGGGGAGTAGTAGCGAAATTTAGAGAGAGGTGGAGTAATTGAGCTGAAAAAGATGTCAGCAATTGAAGCTAAGCTAGATACAATCATGAACAGGATGAACAACCAAGAAAGAAGAGGTAATTTCTGTAATGAAGTGGGAGTAGTGGAAAGTGTTGAGCAAAAAATGTGCTACTGATGAGGGACTTGGTCATGAAGGTCCTACCCGAGTTGAGGAGCTCAGTTTGTTAATGGGGCCGGCTACAACTTCAAGCCAAATAGCGACATTTCGACCGCATGCCCCTGACCTTGGCGAAGAAACCATGAGGAATTTTCTTATGGAGGTGGGCGTGCAATGGGGGTCTAGGCGGAGTGTAGAATTTCCAGCATAATTATACTCCTCCTGGTTTCCAAGGACAAAAACAAGGCAGTTAGAGGGCAGACAATCAAGGACAAAGGAGATTCCATTCCTTTGAGGATCAAATGCTGACTTACATGTCTGAGAATAAGAGAATTTTGAACCTGCATGAGTAGAAATTTGTTGATCTTGTAGTGTTCCGACGAAACACAGCTTGTGTTTTCAAACCCGACCATAATCCTTCTCCCCAAAAATATGGAGACTGTTGAGGCCAGCTTAGGCTTGTAGCTATGCGAATCAATCTAGGGACTCTTTCACACAGTGACACGAAAAATCCTAAAGATTGCATGGTTGTTACTCTGAGGAGTGGAAAAGAGTTGCAAGGAAGAGGAGAAGTAGAGAAGAAGAAGAATGAGAACAGGCGAGAATGCGAATCGAGAATTCAATGAGTAGTGAGGACGAGAAGAAAAAGCGAGAATAGGGTTATCGGATGAGGAATGAGCAAATGAAGAACAAGATGAAGTGGCCAAAGATGAGGAGTAGTACAGAAGGAAGTGAGAATCTATCAGCCTCGATTAAGATTTCCTCGATTGATTGCTTGCGGTTCCAAGCTGACAGTTGGTTGCAGGTTCTAAATATATTGAAGGGTGGGAGATCGACATCCATTTGTTGAGGCATTAGCTCGAATGCCACACTATGCAAAGTTTATAGTATATTATTCAAAAAGAGGATATTTGGATTACAAAGGAGGTGAGTAAGCTTGTCGACAAACTACATTGCTATTATCCAGAAGAACATGCCTTAGAAAATTGAATCAATGGAGCTTCACGTACCTTACACCGGTATTAAGCGACTATGAGTTTGGTGAAACTTTATGTGATTCAGGTGCAAGCATCAATTTGATGCCTCTTTTAGTGGTGAAAAGGCTAATTTTGGGGGATTTAACTCCCACTACAATGTTCCTATAGATGGCATACAGATCCATGGCTCAGCTTTAAAGGCATCTAGAAGATGTCTTTGGTCGAGGTGGGAAAGTTTGTTTTCCGAGTTGACTTTGTTGTATTGATATAGAAAAACAGTAGTTTCCATTTCTTTGTAGCGATTCCTAGCTACAAGAGCAACTTTGATTGATGTGAAGAAAGGGGAGCTTACCCTTAGATTTGTCACTAAGGAAGTCCACTTCAGTCTTAATCAATGTTTGAAGCAACATGATGTTAAGTAGGCTCATTGTATGAAAACCGACAGTGTTAATTCTATTTGTAAGAAGATGAATGATGAATTAATGAATGAGAACTCATTTGATGACTATATCTCTTCTTCACTTTATGATGATGATTTTGAGAAGGAAAAGATAATGGCAGAAATTGTTTTGAGTTTAAATACAGAAAATCTTATCAGTGAAGAAAAAGTCCAAGTGGTAGAAAGAGCTCTAAAGGTCTTGTCTAAAGAGTTGCTAGAAAACATGTAGTATGGATTTATGGAAAAAGAAAGATCCAAACATGTTATAATAACAACAAACTTAATTGAAAAAGAGCAGAAAGTGGTGAAAATTATGAAAACATCGGGGGCTATTGCATGGTCGGTAGAAGATGCGAAGGGGATCGACCGATTAGTTTGCATACATTAAATCCTCGTGGAGGAGAATCTGAAAATTGATTGAGCATCGAAGGTTGAAGAGGTAGTAAAAAAGAGGGTTCTCAAAGTGTTTCGTGCAGGGTTTATATATGCCATATTAGACAACCCTTAGGTGGAGTCAATCCATGAAAAAATGGAGGAATGACAATAATCGAAATAAGAAAGAATGAACTTATTCCCTCTGAGGACTATAACTCGATGGAGAGTTTGAATTGATTACAGGAAGTTGAACACTACCACTAGGAAGGATCACTATCCTTTGCCATTTATTGATCAGATGCTGGATAGGTTAGCAGAACATCTATACTATTGTTTTCTAGATGGGTATTCTAGTTACATCCAGATAGCAATAACACCCGAGGATCAAGAGAAGACCACATTTACATGTCCCTATGACACCTATGCTTTTAGAAGGATGCCATTTGGACTGTGCAATGCACCTGCTACCTTCTAGAGATATATGATGTCCTTCTTCTTAGATTTAGTGGAGGAGGTAATGGAAATTTTTATGGATAGTTTCTTTGTATATGGGTCAAACTTTGAGAGCTTCTTGGAAAATTTAGGCTATTGTGCTTAAAAGGTGCAAGGATAAAAACCTAGCCTTAAACTAGGAGAAGTGCCATTTTATGGTGACTGAAGGCATACTTTCGGGGCATAAAATTTATGCAGCAAGCTTGGAAGTTGACCAAGCTAACATTTCTTTGATCAAAACTCTGATTCCACCAGCTACGGTGAAGGGGAATTAGGAGTTTTCTTGAGCATCTTGGGGATTTTACGAAGGTTCATCTAGGACTTCTTAAAGGTGGAAGACCATTTGCGAGGCTAGGAGGATGCAAAGTTTGAAGACTGATGAAGCATGGGTTGCATTTGAGGAGATGAAGCTAAAATTGGTCATATCTCTCATCATGGCTGAGAATGGAGCAAGGAATTTGAAATTATGTGTGATGCTAGTGACTATGCAATAGAAGCTATTTTGGGGCAGAGAAAAGGGAAGATATTTAGAGCCATCTATTATGCCAGTAAGATCTTCAATGAAGCTCAAGAAAATTATTCAACATTTGAAGGAAGTATAAGTAATGGTCTTTGATTGTGAGAAGTTCAAGCCATGCATGTTGGGATCCATGTTATCATACACAGATGCATGCATCGATCAGTATCTCATGGCGAAAGAAGGATCTGAAACGAGTGTCGGATGGGTCTTTATTGTTGCGAATTGACTTGGAAATCAAAGAAAAAGACAGCCCGATAATGTGATAGTTGATCACTGATCTAGAATAGAGAAGCATACTGAAGAAGAAGGAGATACGGAAATTGAAGAAAAATTCACTGATGAGCAACTTTTCAAGTAACAATTAAGTGCAGCAGTACATGTGACATAGGGAATTACCTCTCATGTGGTATTATGCCACAAAGAAGGTGAAGTGTCGGCAAAGAAGAAGTAGCAGGACGGATGCTAGATTTTTATATTTGGGATGACCCATTGTTGTTTAGAAGAGAGGGCATATCAAATCATTAGAAGATGTGTACCGGAAGTGACAGGTGAAATTTTAGATAAATGCCATGCGTAAGTGTCCTTGACCAGGTTGCCTTTAGTAGATGAAGGGGCGTAAGCTATCTTGGGATTTCTTTCTTTAACTTTTTCGGGCGTTGGTAGGCCCCACGAGTCTTATAAACGAATCAAATATCATAATACAAAGATACAAAATAAAACTACCACCGTAGTGGTGTTTGATGTCAATACATCTGATCCTGAGTCCATTTACATATACATATACAAAAACTGTACATTTACAGTTATATAATCAGAGTGCAAAACCTATTGTGATGGACTCCTACTAGTTTGTTGGCCCAGCAGTATGTGGAAGATCACGGATGTCCTCCTCTGTACCTACATGGATAAAAACCCATGCTAAGCTTAATGCTTAGTGGGAAATATATGACTTATATGTATACACATGCACTAATACTCATTTATAGTAAGCATATAACAATAACAGATATATAGTAGCAGATATCAGAATTTTTCATGAATTCATATAACAAACTTATACACATACTTGTACTTATAAACGAGACTTATACTTGTTATCTTGTAAGGAGTTCTGAGGCTTATACTTGTACGGAGTACTGTCATTCTGGGGAGCTTATACTTTGTATGGAATTGCCGAAGTAGGTCTTCGCAGGCTTATACTTGTCTGGGAGGTACCCGTGGAGTACATTTAAGAGCAAAGCTTGATGTACATTACTCTTATTCGTTATTCAGATTCTTTTCATATAAGCTGTTTTACTACATAGGCCCAGTAATAAGAAATGAGTAGGACATAACCGCGATAAGTACTGGTGCGGTACGGTATTGAAGTGTGTCGTGAGCACAAAGCGGGAATCTTAGAAGCATTGACAGCTTAGTCGCACTAATCGAGAAATCTTGAAGTACTAAATGTCTTTGAGAAGCACGGTTAGAAGTGCCGTCGCACTAATTGAAGTACCGAGTACTATCGAATTACTTTTGCCACGTAACGAGTCTTGTGTCATTCAATATCTAGTCTTAGGTAGTCACGCGACTATATGTGTTCGGGAGCTTATTATCTTATCACATAGGAGCATTAAGTTTGCCCATCAAACTTGCGGCGGCGAGTACGAGTCTAATTTTCCTTTGCCTTCTGAGCATGAATGGACCCTTTCATACACTTATAGGGTCCTCGTTAGTCGATAGACAAGTCCTCGAATAACGGAATAGCAAAACATGGCAAAGCACGTGTTTTGTGAATAGTCTTCTTACGCCGTAGTGCTTTGCTGCATGCGACATAAGGCCTTAGCACTAATGAGCATGCTAATCTTGATGGTAAGGAAAAGATAGATTTCGTTAAGGAGTTACATGTTAGAGTTTAGGCGACATTGAAAAGAAAAAAATGAGCAATATGCTAGCGGCTAACGAGGGGCATTTGAAGGTATTAACCGACACAAAGGTGGGTATGGAGTTCTCGTACGAGAAAGGAAAGGTTCCACTACCTGAAAATCAAAACTTCAGCACGGAGGAGATGGACCTTTCGAGTCTTGGAGGCGAATCGATGATAATGCCTCTGGTTAGATTTTCAGCAAATATGGTAGTGTTAGTCTTGACTTTTAATGTTTCGATTTATCTTTGTTTGATGTAAGGTGATTTGAGGAATGAATCCTTTTGAGGAGGAGAATAATAGAGATCGAGGTGTGGACTAAAGGTGATCAAGTTGATGAGACGAATATTCCGCAGATCCTTTGCCGCAGGAATTAGAGGTCCTAATGACTCGAGCGAGGAGCCAAAGAATGAAGAACACGTTACAGGAGCTTGATTTTATAAGTGCAAGACAAAGGGTTGCATTAGAATATTCGGGACAAAATTTTGAAGGTTCTATAGCTTCACGAAGCATGGTTACCCTATCTTGTTGCGGAAGGGATAAATTAAGAAGACCTAAATGAGGGCATGGAGTTGAGTGAAATTTCATTTTATTAGTTTTGGGGCCTTTTAAGGATGTTATTTAATTATGGGCCTTTTATTTAATTATGGTTTCCCTTTTTAGTTGTTCTTTAATGATTTATTTTAGGCCTATTCATTCTAATTTGGCCCAGTCGTTTAGGGTTTTATGGATTTTAGGTTGTTTTAACTCTAAAAGCATCTCTTGCCCGTTGGAAAAAAATCACAGATTTATGTTTTAATGAAATTTAATTGAAAAGATTTTTGATACGTTTCCTTTTTCTTGATTGAATGCATGGAAGTCGACCCATCGGGAGTGATCAACCTTGTGGCGTGTTAAGATTAAAGTTTCCTTTTGGTTTTAATCAGATTTGTTATTGTCATTAGGAGAGATTCTCTTCGATTGAATTCAATGGTTCCCAGGGCCTGGTCGTCTAGACGGTTCGTATAAGATAGGAATAGAATCCAAATTGTGTGAGCAAGAGAGAAAAAATTGTTTATATCATTAGCAAAATATGTGCCCCTAAGACTTAAAGCTAAGCATATCGATCAGGTGCAAATGGAAATCAAGGAGCATTAAACTTCCCGCATCTATGTAGGCGGCATTGTTGGGTTACGGGTAGAATATTGTCCCGATTGGAACATAAATACGTGAATTTAAAATTTTTTATCCCTTAACCCACAAAAGGATCATGCGTTTCATAAAGCAGAAAGAAGGAATTAGCAAAAAGCGAAACTTACCTCTTGTAGATCGATTCGTCGAGCATGAGAAGTCACGCGTCTTGAGGTTTGTCGGATCTTGAAAGGTCTTTGTATTTACGGCGACCACCTCTACACAAGTATCCACACACGAACAAATAATAAACGGTCTTGTTGAATGCTGAGTTCGGGATCGTCTTCTCAGCAATTAGGGGTTTTTCTTTTATTTCTCTGCTGTTTTGGTTGTTCTCAGGAGTAAAGGCGACTACTCTGAAAATATATATGTCTCACATATATATCTATATAAAGTTTGCTATAAGTTTTAGTCAAAAGCAATTTGTTATATATTTAAAACTCTTTTAAATAATAACAATTTAAATTCAAATCCTTATCGAATAAGGAAACAAATTTATTATATATTTAAAACTCTTTTTAAATAATAACAATTTAAGAAATTCAAAATCATATCGAGATAAGGAAACGAAATCTTATATAAATCATTACTTATGTTCAACCATACTTAGTAACCATAATGGTTATGTAATAAACTTGAATTTATTATAAGTGAAAAACCATAACCGTTATGTAATAAGCGAATTTAATCTGAAAACCATAGCAGATTATGTAATGCGAATTTATTACGAGAGTGAAAAACCATAACCTTATATGACAGCGAGATTTGTCACAGGAAAGCCCATGATTATTATTTGTTCTTAATGTAATGCGTCTTTATAGGTTCAATTAACACATTATTGATGAGCTAAATCACATTTGATCCTCTGAGTCGTAAATTTGGCACTCCTGGCAAGGCGATTATAGTTGCAAAGTTAAATGAAAGCTCATGATCGGGAACAGCCCTTAATATAGCTAATGACATAATCCTTTTGTCTCATGATATCTTGATAGAATATAAGGCATGAATGAAGTCGACCTTATATCGTTCTATCTTTGATTACTTGAGCAAATTAGGCTGACTAAACAAATGGCAGTGATCTCCATCGAGATTCATTTGAGCACATTTCATGCATTTCTTAAATTCTCAGTGTCGGGGACCCAGGAGAACCATCTCTTTTAATAAAGAGGGACAAATTCAAAAATGCCCCGAATCGCTCATATCTCACTACATAATTCTTATTATGTTCAAGTATAACTATAGTCATCAGATTAAAGACTTAGCGTTTGATTATATCAAAATACAATATTCCTTATGTTGAGAACTATAAGCGATCTCGGGTCAAAGGATTTAATGACACAACTAATGAGATTAACATGACTTTGATGCATGTATTGAAATCTGAGTGAGATTGCCGTCGATATTTGTTCCTCCATGAATAGATATAGGCTGATTTGTATCTCATACACATATTTATCCCATGAATATCAATCGACTTTATACTAATCTGTAAATTAATTTATTCCTTAACAATAGCAGATTAGGGACATTTTGAATAATTAATAATATTTATTCAAGGATATTATATATAATAAACATCACGAATCATCCTTAATAATTAATTCTCATAAATAGTCGAAATACCATGTCTTATCTGATGGGCTTAGGGGAAACCTTGTGCTAAGGAATATATAAATGAAGGAGAGTCCTCTGTTTGGTGGTCTGCAGGCGACCAAATTGAAGCTAAAAATATGAAGGTGGGTAGGATTGGTACAGCTGTTAAGGTAGATCCGGGGTTGTGATAGTATTCGAGTGAGGCAAGCCGAATGCTTGATGATTCACATCCTCTCCCTTGTAGTTCATGCCTTTAAGCCAATGTAATAACCACTTTTGCGTGCATGACTTTGGTGATGTCGAGTGTAGCTTTGCATTAACCACTCCCGATAGTCAGTCACTCTTCACTTCAGGTTGGTTATTTTCTTCTTCTTCCTCATTGTATGAGTCTTGGGGCTGCCTCCCGCTGCGCCATCTCTTGAGTCATCATTAGAGTGACTAATATTTGCTGAAGACGGGATCCTTTGCTTTTCCTTTAGCCGGTGATGGAGTAACATTGGAAGGTACTTCTCCTCGGATTCAGCAAATAATAGACCCTTAATCAAACGAGCTTAGTAATAAGAGAGGGATATAGGGAAGGGCTTTACTATGTTAGATTCAAGATGGAGCGTTGATGACATCTCCACATTGAATTTATATGGGTTTGATATAGCATAGAGTAAGGAGTGCCTTCTCACTCGGCTGCAGGGAGCATGCCTCTCAAAAGCGGTCACCAAACCCCGTGATATCTGATAGGACCGCGGCTTTGGCAAATGTGGTGTGGTTCGTCCTCGGGAAAGAATAAGCCTCTTTGATCGATGCACCCCTACTTCCATCTTTGCCTCTCACGGTTGTGCTTTCCTTGAGAACCTCTCATAGTTAGGCTCCTTGAACGATTTTTTGAACTCTTAGCTATTCTCTTCATCAAAACCGGGGCTTTTTTGTGGTGTATATCGAAGGGGACCTAAACTCCTCGCATGAATACTGTCAAGTTAATCCTATCAATCATGTTGGTGTAAAATTCTCTCATCACTTGAACAACTCTAAGGGTTGGATACTTGCACAATTTCTTCTAGTCCCTCCTATTGATTATGAAGTGAAGTAAGGGGTTGGTCGGGCGAAGAACCCTCTTATGGAAAAATGGCAATGCGATGGTGTTGTAAGGCTCCTCTATCTGCGAGATCATGAACTCCCGGGTTACGAGGGTGGGAGATGTTCTTTGGATACCTAGAGCTTGTTTCCATTTTCTTTGGGGCCATGGCTACTTAGAGAAATTTCTATGAACACTATGTGCTTACTTGATGCTCTGCTTTCAAACTTGCACAAGATTTTAAGTGAAACTCCACACTGTGTATCATCGAACTCTGTTTAGCTTTCAAAACAACTGAAAATGTGCTAAAAACAAACCGAAATCTCGGAGAGGAGCCGAAGAACCGTCCTCCCTTCATGCCAGAAATAAGAAACCTATTGTTTTTGGGGAAAGAGTTTAAGAGATCAGAGAGGGTGGGGTAGGAAGGGTGGGGAGATTAGAGATGGGAGAGATGGAGAATTTAGAGATAGAGAAATGGTGGCTAGGGTTTGGCCAGTGAAGGGAGGGGGAGAACTTTGAGAGATGAAAGGGTGGGGGGAGAGAGAGAGTGCTTAAGAATCGAAACAAAAAAGAAGGTGGTTTGTATTTGGCAGGCGAAAATTTTTGAGTGGATGTCTAGACATCATAGTATGATGTCATAACATGATAGAGCCCAGAAAATAGTGTTGCTGATGTCGTAACATCAAGATTGTGAATCACGACGTATAGAGATTGTGAAAAAAAATAATTAGAAATGATCTTGGCGTGGCATCCAGGATAAATGTTTTCATGGATTTTGGATGACCATGACATCATGATTTTTTTATTTATTTTCTTGAATTGTTTCTGATATTAAACCATATGATTATCTGTTTTACTCTCGAACGGACGCTTGCTTTGAGAAACTCATCATACAATTAACTGATGTTGACTCCTAAACTTAGGGATTCCATTTTTCTTCAAGGTTTATCAGAACACACTTTATGTTATCTTGAGTTCTCTCTCAGACGTAATATTACTTTGCCTTATTATATTTATCTCGAAAAACTACGAAATTGAACTTCCCTTGATGAGTCTATAAAGCTCGTTCAGATTTTTTAATCCAATTTTTCTGGAGTTTATTATGAGATAAATGATGCAGTTTGTTTGAAGAAAAGAGTGGATGGTGATAATTTCATTTTGCGGGGGAAAATCTGAGGCGAGGAACTCGAATTCTAGAAAATGGGAAGGGTGACGCGTGAGGAGTGAGGTCCTGGCAGTGGAATTTAAGTCGCGGCAGGGAATGCTGATTACCGGCCATTCTAAATTATGCGGGCATCTAACAAATTTGGCTTTGAAGGCGAAGAAAACTGAACAAAGTAGAAGTCGTGACTTGAAAAAGGAGGTTGCGACAAGCGTCAGGTGAGGACTAAGGAAACAATAGAATGTGAAAATTCATGTCGTGACACGAAGGAATGTAGATGATGTCGACACCTCTCAGGTGTAGACAGAATCATGTCTATGAAGCCACAAAGAGGAACTTGCAAAGAAAGAGGTTCGCCGGCCCCGGTTTTTAAATACGGGTTCATTTCATATCGCGACGTCTTCTTATCCTGTAAAGCGAATTTAAATCTGACCAAAGATAATTGAAAGGAGGTTTACAGCATGGCCCGATGCGACACTTGCAAGGAATTGAACTTGCGACCTTTTACAAGTCACGGACCAGAAATGATGTCGCGACCACTTCAGTGGTTGGAGTCAGCGACACACGGCGTGAAGCGAGAAAAGTCGTGTGCGCAATACAGCGAGGTCACGACACAGGAAAATAAAGTGGGAAGAAATTCAGTTTGTATGAGGCAGGGTTACTGGCCCTGAAGAAAGAATGGAAGCAAAAGAGTGAGCATCATGTGATGTCGCGACATACGCTCTTGAAAGATATGAAACTGAAGACCGCAACCTGATTGCGACTGAGATTAGAGTCACTGACATGGAGTCATGCATCTGGCTTATGACCAGAGTGGTCGCGACCAAAAACTGATGTGCCTTTCGGAAGAATTTGGAGAAAGGAGAAGACAAGCTGATGTCGCGACATATGGCGAAGATTGCGACATCGCTTGAGAAGGAACATTGAGCAAATGAAGTCGCGACCAAGAAACCGCGATGTCGACCATGATCAAAGGCTGTTGCGAAATAGCCCAGTTCTGCGACTTAAAGAAAAGAGGTCGCGGCCCGATCATACGTGACGAGTAAAGACAAGTCCATGTCGAGACATCGGCGAGGTGCGTACGCCAGGAATGGTGAAGCTGGGCTTTTTCTTTAGATTTCCACTTGGAGCATTTTGAGGGTTGACTAGATGCTTTTTACCGATATAAATAGATGGCTTTAGAAGAGTAAAGCGGTTTAAAGTCTTCACTACCCGACAAAGGGAAAGAAGAGGAACTTAGTGTATATTTTAGAGTGAGAATTTTATTTTTTATTTTTAGTTTAATTTTTCGGTTTTAGAATCTGTGGCTAAATGCGAGAGCGAGGTAAGATTTAGTTTTTAGTTATGTTATTTTTCTTAAAAATATTCTTGCACGAAAATTTATAGAGGAAATCTAGACAAATTTACGAATTCATTTCTTCATAGTTTTTAATTACAATTTATAGTGGTTGTCTTTGATGATGCTCTATTTGCTTATTCGCAAATGCGATGTCAAACGCGACTCTTGGATTTGATTTACATTTAGTTACGTTGATCTTTCCTTCACAATTTGCGGTAATTTGGGTTCGGTTTACTTAATCGGTGTCGTTTTAATGGATAAAGTTCCCGATAAGTAGTACCTAGTACGAGTTGAGGGATATATCTTACTACGATATCCCGGGATGCCCTTTCGTGACGCAGAGACGGAGATTCTGAGTTGAGAGCATTCTTTTACTTGGGTATGTTCGTACCATTGACGAAGCTGGCGAGCTCGAGTTCGTTTTGATAAATCCCCCATTCGCTCATAATTGGTAGAGGATTGTATTTAACAATATAAATCATCGAAGAGTTCACCTTAATCCCTACGGGTAAGTTCAATCCCCGTGTTAGCTCGGATCACAATCAAGGGAAAGGGATGAACCCATAGATCGAAGGTTGAGTTCATAAAGTTGAGTAGTAAATTTTTGCGAAAATCCTTGAAGGTAAGTAAAAGTTTCAATGTCAGCGAAATGGGTGTGGTATTGAGAAAGAAAAAGCGCGAGATCTTGCAAAAGAAAATTTGGAATACCAGTAGTGGTTAGATGCGACTTCGAGAGAAGCGAGGATATCTAATGGTCAGATATGGAAATCGATTCCAGTAATTGAAATCTTGGACAAAATCGAGATCCATACATAAAAGCGAGGCAATGGATTTTAGTCTTTGGAATTGGCTTGTTCAAAAATTGTATTTCGTGATGGTTTCGTTTCTCATGAGAAATGGGTTCCCAATCCATTCTTTTATAGGCGATTTATTTTATTCATTTACTTTTCTTTTAAGCTTAATTTGATATATATTAATAGTATAGGGATTTTTAATTTGTGTTGTTTAGATAAAATCTTCATTATGAGTTTTAGTCCAAAATAGTATGAAATTTTGTAGTTAGGTAGTTGATCGTAGTCGCTATCAATCTACGTGGGAATGATACGGACTTATTTAGTTTTTATTACTTGTATGACCTGTGCACTTGCAGTGTCATAGACTTGACCCTTTTTTTTAAATCATGAACAATTTAGAGAAAACTATTTTATCAAGCAAAATTATCCAAAGTAACATGTACGCAAGAGAAGTGTAAGGCTCTTGTAATTATGTTAATTTGAGGGGTTTTAGTCTAAATAGAAAAAGAAAGCGAAACAAAAGTTTTTATGCGCGGATTAGGATTGAAAGAATTAAATAGTCGATATTCGACAAAGAAGGAAATATAATTTGGACATTTTAAGAAAGAACAAAAAGCGGCTTTGCAATATTGGCTATTTTAGCCACTAATATTTAACAAGCCATATTGAAAATATTTGTTTAGTTTTGACTAATCCCCATTAATTCAAATTGTTTGGATTTTAGGAAGCTTGCCCAATGCATTGGAAAGCGATGTGACCCGATTCAGCGGACAACGGGTTGGAGAAAACTTTCGGGAGCTTGAGAAAGACAAGAAGCGAGAAAATGCAGCTATGGCGGATGGGAGTGATGACCAGACAGGAAGAGCGAGGGCCCAGGAAATGACAGGAGGGCTCCCATTGCGACCGCGATGGAGGATTTACGGAGGCACATTATTTAGGAAGAATATTCTGCAATCGAGACTGACCCTACGTAGATGCAAATAATTTCGAACTAAAGCGACCTTTGTCTGATGGTTGACAACGCATCGGTTCACTTTGGTCATCCCAGAAGACCCGAATGAGCACCTGTGAAGATTTCTCGGGATGGCGAGTACGAGTGAAGTGAATGGGGTGAGGAGCCGGAGAGGTGATAAAATTGCATCTCTTCCATTTTCTTTGAGAGATATAGCGGCCACATGGTATGAATCATTACCATATGGTTCGGGTTTGATACTTGGGAAGGATTGGTAGAAGCTACTTGAGGCGATTCTTTCCTCGAGTCTCTCACTTCGAGGAGAGAAGAGATAATAGTATTCCCACGAGGGGGAGAGATAGAGGCCTATATGTAGCTTAGGAAAGATTCAAAAGGTTCTTCGAAGAGATGCAGATGCATGGCATAGATTTGAAGACCAGTTGGACATGGTGTATCATGCTTTAAATGATACATCTAAAGGGTATTATCACGATGCTTCCATGTTGTAGGAGCATTGGCTTGTCAAAAATCTTGAAGAGCGAGAGATCAGATAGGGCACGGCAAAATGCAATATGAAAGCTCCATCAGGAGTTTTTCAAGAGGAAATAGCAGAGGAAAAAGGGGGTCATGGAGGTACGAGCAAGATGACAGCCATGGAAGCGAGATTGGATGCCGTAATGCATAGGATGAATGACAAAGAGAGAAAATACACCTTGCTTTCATGAAATAGGAGGCGATAGAAGAGAACTTATGAGAAGAATGTGTGTGCCAGAGAAGAAAGATTCTTATGGTCTTGAGGAGGTTAAGTACTTGAGGCGAGCCAAGAAGTTATCATTTTAAACCAAATCTAACACACCCCTACACCACTTCTGATCGACGAGGAACCGTAGGGAAATTTCTCATATGGTGGAGGGGGGCATTACGAGGCTGAGGCATGGACGAGAATCCTCGACCAAGGATATCAACAACCACGCGAGGTTCCGCGACGGCGGCAAAGGGAGGTGGCTTGAGAAATGAATATCGGGGTTAGGAGGACCCAACGCCATTTGAAGAACAATCTTTGGAGTTCATGGGGAGACAGCAAAGAGGCTGTCGAATTCCATGAGCAGCCTCCCGAGACTTGGGAAGCTTTAGGTACGTGCTCAAGCTGTTCGGAAGAATGCTGGGTGCCTCGGCGAAAAATTTGGAACCTGAAGTAGAACCCAGCGGCTGCGAATATGCCAAATCAGCAGGGTACATTCCTAGTGATGCTCGGGAAGAACTGAAAGGCCGTGCTTGATTCGATTGGAAGTGGGAAGAGTTTGAGCGACAACGAGAACGGGAAAGAAAGAAGAGGCCAGGGGCGAAAAGAAGGGGCTGAAAGGAGGAGAGAGAAGAACAGCAGTTGAACGACGAGAAAGAAGTAATGACCGGAAAAAGAAGGAAGGAGTACCAGCACATACACCTTCGATTGCCATTTCCACAGAGACCCCGAGAGTCGAAGAGAAGAAACGATTTTTCTAAATTCTTGGATATTTTCAAGAAAATAGAAATAAATATCCCATTCTTGAGTGATTAGCGAATGCCTCTTTATCTAAAATTTAAAAGGAAAT